>JAOTRJ010000002.1:16728746-16741709 GCA_028564905.1 Leptodoras praelongus | reverse complement strand
ATGATTATTTTATAATATGAATTATATTATGAATGAACTAGTTTTGATGCCTTCAGTGAGAATCTACAATGTAAATATGATGAAAATAAAGAAAATGCATTGAATGAGAAGGTGTGTCCAAACTTGTGGCCTGTACTGTATATATATTTATTTTTGCTATAATCATGCAGTTGATAGAACTTTATTAAACATGTTTCCGGTCCAGTGATTTGTTAAAATGTGCCACTCAAAGTACGGATAAGTGAATAAGTGCTCATGGCAATTTGGGAGAAAAAGATAAGGCTTTCTGTAGAACATGTAATTATTTATTCAACAGAGCACAACCCAAAAATGTTCATAAAGCAGAGGGGTGGCTCATCACCCACAACTTCACTTCCTTCCAAAGCAAGCATGCCATCCTCCCCTGGCCATTACTGCACAAAAAATATTGTGTTGCCACTGGCAACAATTTAATGAAATAACTAATCACATCTGCCTTCTTAAACATTTCTGAAATTAGGCAGTGGCCACATGTAATTCCGCATTATCTCATCTCAGTGTTAAGAAGCATATATGATTTATTTTATGATGATAAATGATCATTGGGCTTGTTTTGGCAAAAAAACCCAGGATACTTTTGGATGTCTGTCTGAGAAGCCTGCAGCGTTCTGATAGCTCTTTGCTATCAGCAGGATTGGTAGCTCTGGCTGTTTTGGAAAAAGCTGGGGTTAAGTGTGTAGACACATGCAAACATGCACGCACAAACACAGCATCACTATCGACCAAGAGCATTTGTTTCATAGTAACAAGGCAGTGACAGCTCTCATCAGGAGATCTCACTCACAATTGTGAACTTGCGGCTTGGGCGCGCCACAGTTTGTTTTCCCTGTATCATATTCTCCCTCAGTTCCCTCACCAACTACAGAATCATATTTTCCCAACTCCCTGTTTTAGTCACGCATGTTTCTGAATGTCATGCCATCTCCTGCTTGGCTTCCAGGGTCCAAAAGTCACTCAGGTCTATGACCTTTAGGAAGGTACAGCACAGCGACCTCCCCCACCTGCCAAAGGCTTTTTTTTCCCCCCAAGGTTAAAACAAGGGGCCCTTTATTTGAAGCTTCCCTTCATGTCTCCAAAGTGTTACTGTAAAACAAACAAATCAAGTGTATGAAAGGGTGAGCTATGAGAACAATGTGCCCTTACATTCAGCTCAACAGTATATTATGCCTACTTTTGTACAGAAAAAAACTCCAAATATGGAAAAGGTTTTATATATACACACACACACACACACACACATACACATCTCTACCTTTGGATTTGGATTTACTATATCATGCAGAATATCAGACTTTCTACTAAACGGATAGCTTGAGGTATCAGAGTGCAGTAATAAATAGTTTTCTCAAGAAGTTATAGAGCATGATCATTAAAATGACACTAAATATGCATGTATTCAAAATAACAGCAAATAACAAGGTTAGAAAATATTCGGCTCACAGAAAGATAACACGAGGTGACCTGCCAAAAACATTCACTTAACGGATATGTAACCCGGACCTAAAGCACACAAGCTAGACAGTGAAAGACGAAGACTATCTGTTATAAACTTTGCAATGCGTTCTGAGAGTAGCAATATTCTCTCTTCCAATTCTCTCAATCCCTGGAATCAGATCACAGAATCCTAGCTAATTGTTACTAAAGAATGTTAGGTCAGATCTCTTTTGCCTGTCTACGAGTACCCAAGTGGATCTGAACTAAATCTATAGCAGCTCATGATCGCACACCTGCTGTGGCAGTGAAAGATAGATATGTTAATGGTGGAGTGCACACAGCTGTGCAGGGTGCTTACAACCTCAGCCAAAGTTAAACAACAGCTGAAATGCCATTTCGTGCCTGCACATACATCCCATCTGATTGTAATAACAATCTGGATCTATTCTCTCCTGAAAGATGTCTTCAAGCTTTTATTCCCGCAGATTTAAAAAAAAAAAAGCTGTACTTTGCTCTCCCTCTCTCTCTCTTTCAAACCAAGCTCTCTTTTTCACATTCAAACTGTAACTGTTTTTATCAAATGACACAGTTGTAGATTTAATAGATCCTCCTGAGAACAACTACACAACCGATGATCACACGATGCTTTATGGATGTACTGTGTAAAGAAAGATGATTTTTTTCATTTCTTTGCCAGAAGCATGTTTTAATACTCTCCTTAGTGTGGCGTCATGAGTCATACGACACATTCGGTTTTTAAACAAATAAAGTCAAAAAAAGAAATAAGCATGGTGCCTTTGTCTCTTTAAGCTTCTAGAACATGCTTTCCATCGAGTCTTGGCCAGTCTGCGGTGCTGAGCGGTCTCCGTGCTTGGCCAGAGTCAGTAATGGAGACAGCATGCTGAGCGCTGCTGTAGCCCATTACATGAACCTCTCTCCCACATTAATAAGCAAGCGCAATCCTCTGTGGATGGCCAATCGTTGGCATACTGTCTGAGTAAAGCTTATAGCCGCATGCATTTGTGGGACATCTAGCTGTAAGCATCTAGCTGCACAATGAAGCAACAGACATGCGTTGGATGAGATGCTCTTGAGGATCCACAGCAGCAGAACCTATTCTCAGAATGTGCAGCATGCCACTTGAAAAATAAACACCTGAAGGGACGCGAAAGGTTTTTTTTTTTTATTGATCACAAAGACCACTATGACCGACGATCTCAATGATTTTGATGATTATGATGTATATGCATGTATATACATATTCAACCCTGTGAAAGAAGCTGGACACAACCAACAACATAAGGCAGCCCTTATGTGGAGAGCACTTTAACAGGGAGATTGTGACAAGAACAATGAATCTAAAACTGGAGGCTGCTGAGGAAAAACACAAAAATAAAGACACAGTGTACTTTATCATTTATTGGAAACCTGCAATTGCATCATGGAAATCTCAGCTTGTCTCATCTCTGACCTTCCTCTGTAGTGACAGTAAAAAAAAAAAAGCTATTTGGTTTGCATTGTATGCAAAAACTAATTTATAGAGGTTGACCTGAGCTCCTCTTTTGTGCAACAGCCATCTTGAAAAACAATAGCAGGAAGGCTTGAAAGCTGAGAGGAACTGAATCTGCTGTTCACTATTTTTTTCGTCTTCTTAATTCCACATTGCATTTTGCTCCTTTTTTTTTTTAAAAAAAGCTGTTTTTTTGTGCTCAAAAGGAGCTGTAAAGTGATGTCTAAGCATTCCATAGCTGTGCAATAAGGCTCCGTTAACTGGACGCTGGGGGGCCATTGTTTTGTACTGTTTGGAGGAACGGACCCGACAGAGGAAATCATGGCCGCCCCGTGACCCTGCTCTGACCCCCGGTGCTTGAGGCCTAAACGGAGTAGGGGTGGCTTTAGGGTTAGAGGTTTAAGGGTAACAAATCATGTAACACTTTATTGCCATTGAAAAGTAAAGCGGCGAGGTCCACGTGGGCTGGAGGAGTGCTGTAAGCTCTTAAGGGCGGATGGGGAGAGAGAGAGAGAGAGAGAGAGAGAGAGAGGGGTCAGGGATGGGTAAAGCTCTGTAGCACTCCTCCCTGAGAGGAGCAGGTCAGAGCAGGTCTGGGCCTGATTAACACTGAGTACAGGGAGAGAGAGGAAGCTCTTGATCTCGCTCATATCTCACCATGGTACTGCAGCTCCAAGGGCCCACTCTCGTCTTTCATCCAGACAGCATGCAGAAGGAGTCTTGTGGAACGCCAAACTGTTCCCTGCAGACTACACTGACTGTGTTTTTTTAAACTTTAACTATGTACTCTATATTTTTCATTACAAATTTGACAAATCTCAGCTTACCTGATAAACCTGACCAGATTTTCCAGGTTATTGGACTTTATTGTCTATTTGTTTTCAAGGCAAGTTTGATGGTCATGTGAAAGATAAAGTTAAAAACACAAATGTGTGAATAGCGGCATAACTCAGAGCCACTTGGCAAACCTGTAATATGTCCCAAATAAAAAAAAACGGGGGAGAAAAGCTCAGCAAACAGAGTTCTAAATGGGACCACACCCTTATCAGAGACAGGGAGAGAAAGTGAAGAACATAAAAGCTGATAATGGGGATGACCTCTGTGTTGGCCTTATGAGTTTGCGTAGCAGAATGATGACGAAAAGGGCTGTGATAAGAGGTCCTTCTCCTTCCTGAGGGATCAGGAGGTCCAGGTCCAGTCCAGGAGTCTAGGCTCCCTGGCGTGATTTTGCACAGAGGTACGATTCCAACCCTGATCCCTGGGAGTTCAGCTGGAGTTCAGGGCAGATGTTTGCCAGTAGTTGTGCGCAGCAGGAAAACTAAATTGCTTCCGGAGTCACATCTCCACCAGCGAATGCCCTGTGACCCTTCCACTCCCTCAGCCTCAGTATCACCCTTAACTGTAGCGTCAGCACTGGTCTGGGCTATGGCACAGAGTCACGATGTCTGAGGGGAAACAGTCTTTGAGAAGGATCCCTCGGTCCCGCTGGCAGTCCAGTTCTGCTATAAATCCATACCAGTAGATGACCAGACCCGGGCCAAACCTGCAAACAATGAATTCAGTTCAGAATTACTTGCAATCAAGAAGCGCTGCTTTAAAAGGAGAAAGAAATGGATTTGCTTGGCTTGTTTAGTAAATGATGCAAAACCACATGTGAATGGGGAAAAAAATGCAACGATTTGCTTTTGATCCACCCCTTTAGGAAACATGACTAAGAGCATAAAACAAAAGCTGTCATCTGATAAGATCAGCAGATGATGCATAAGAGGCATACCTTTACAGTGGAACTTCAACAATAATAATGGTGAAGAAGAGCAACGCTGGAGATTAGTGCTTCAGACAGACTGCTCACAGTGAGCACAGCACTGAGGCCACAATGGAGGGAGCAGTCTCGCTCTAATCGTGCATCTGTCAGTGCAGTTGCAGGAGAATCCAGCTGTTTCATTCACATGGACACTTAAAGTACAGCCATTTTGGCTTGGCTCACGTTGCACTTCTGGAGAGCTATAAATAACAGCACTCACCCGCTTGCTGAGAAAAGCTGACAGTTTTCAGATACCTTTTTTTTTTGATCCCTTTCTTATTCTAACTTGACAGCTTTTTGTATTTTGCTAGTCACTTCATATTTCTACATTCTGCTCTGAAATCACACAGGTAATTATGTTGTTTTATTTCCAAAAGAGTACTGAATTATTTCACACTTTTCTTGCCATGCTATAAATCATTTCTCCTGGTATTTACTATGCCCTGAAGAAAAGCGGGGAGCCCGTCCATCGAGGAACGATCACGGCTAGGTCTTTGAACCGCAAGATTCAGATGTAAAGTCGTGTCAGAGTTATGATTCTTTTTAGCTGAGAGCAGGGATGCACACCGATCCAGATTATTTAGTGAACCGAACTGTCTAGAGATAATAAATGGGACTTCGATGTCCCTACTGAGGCAGACAGGAAGCCGTCTGACGGGCTATGCGGCACTACAGGAAGTTCAGCCCTGAGGAACAATTCATAAAGTCCCAACCGTGATCAATCATGCCATCAGCTGAATTCTTCCTTCCCTGTCAAACATCAGAGCCATGATTAGATGCACTACGTTGCATTTAGCTCTCGCACACCTCCGTCAACGCAATCATCGTCTACACTGAGGTTAATACAACTTTCATCATTCATGCCCTCATCCCTACTTCCTGACTGCTACTTCTTGCTATATCTATAAATAACAAGCTGTTTGACCTGCATTGGACAAGTCAGGGCAACTGAACTGTGTAAATAACCCCAAACCCCAGCAGAAGTGCAGAGGCTTCAGCATGAAGAAAAGCGTGTGCATGCTACAGTGGATCGGCATTCCCTGTTTTACAGACTGTGATTTACAGTTCAGTATCTCTGGGCAAACACGCCAAAACTAACAGCCCTGGAGAGAGAGCGAGCCCACAGATGCACTGCAAGTTCACCACAAAGTCACACATAGCTGAGCCATTCAGTAGAGCAGGCTATAGTGCTAGACCCCCACACCCCCACCCCATCCCCTCCACTCCCTATTCTGTAAGAGCCCCATAATCCTTTCCATAGCTGTATGGATGGTCATTCTTTTTATGGAAATGTTATGGAAACAAAATCTAAACATTTACATTAGATAACTTTGGAGCAAGGTTAAGACAGACTTTTATTGAGCATCAGTGTGTATTGCTCTTTTCAGCCAGATGGGGGGTGCAACAGGAGAAAAAAAAAAACAAGGAGGGTGTAGAGAGAAGGGAAAGCCAACCTTCTGAAAGGTTAAAACTGTACATCAACAGATAAGGCACAAGTGTACGATACATCATGTCCCTGGGTTGTCAGGGGCGTCCAGGCACAAATTGAAACAAGCAAAATTATAAACACTGGGGAATGGTGTCACCAAGGCTGCACGGTGAGGAAATAAATGGAGTTTGAATTCTATTTTGAATGAATAAAGTCCATACCAGGGGGACCTTGAAATAAATCCCAGAGCTAAAAAAAACTGGCAACACAATGGATGGATTGTTGACAGTGGAACGGGAGGAGGGGGAGGGCAAACAACAGGGGTCTTGGGTTAAGGAGACGGGCTTGTGACCATATCAAAATAAATAATAAATTAAAAAAAAAAAAAACAATGAAAGGTTTCCATAAATAATGTGGCAAACGACACAAGGCCCAGATCATAATTGTGGGCTATTATGCGGGCCAGTGCTCCATCACCTAAAGCTGGCACCCGTGACGCTCTGGGAAAGTCGGTCATCTTCCAATAAACATCTAACTGCGTAACGAGTTGGTGAAATTGTTTGTGAAATGTAGCTAATTTGGAGCATGCTAGCTTTGGCGGGTGGAGTAAGTGGGATGCCGTTGAGAGCTCTGCTGGCAGACTCACTGCCATTAGCCGTAACGAGCGGTCTGCATTTGATTTTCAAGCAGGTGCCATGCTGGTTAAAACGGCAGCTTAATGAGAGCACAGCACTTAAGAACAAAAACCCAAATGGAGGTGCTGAGAGAGTAAGCTGCCATTAGGGCAGCCTCCCCACACCCCCAATGCACACGTGTAATCGCAGCGTAATTAAATAACTAATTACACCCCTCCATGGTGTTGTCTCCAGATCACCGCAGCACCATTTAGCATCTTCTATAGAATATCTTTTCATCATAAACGCACATAAGGCCTTTAACCAAACCCCTCAACGCCTGAGGCTGAAGTGAATCCAAGAGTACATAGTTCAGTGGCATTTCTAAATGTAGCATGACAAAAAGTGCTGCACAGTAAATCCTTGGGTAGTCTTTAAAATGACAGAATCTAAGCAGTCTGATATTCTTTCTCACACCAAAAATAAAGAAAGATTTAAGACTGAATTTTAAGAGTTTGGTACAAATACACCTTTGTTACAAATTCCATACATCTGGCAAAGTGCTGACATCCATCACACTGAACCTGGACTTTATATGTTGCACTACCAACCTGTACCACAACCTGTATCACAACCCGTGGGTGAGGAAGTGTGAATATAAAAGAGAGAGGAAGAGAGAGACAGACAGACACACAGAGAGAGAGAGAGAGAGAGAGAGAGAGAGAGGGAGAGAGAGAGAGACCAGGGTTTGTGCTGTCACAGCTTTGGCCTGGCCTGGCTTTCGGCTGGTGATTAATTGGTGTTTATTTATAGGGCTTGAACTGGGTGATAGGGGGTGGGGGGCCGACTCAAGGCTGCAAGCAAGGCGATATCAGCAGAGAACCTCCGCCTCGCATGTTTTATTCGACCAGCCTGAGGCCCTGGATACAGCAGCCCAGTGATAACAAAAAGCTTCCACACAAACAGGATATTTGAAGAAGTATGGCCTCGCCTGGACAGAACAGTGCAGGCGGTAAACAAGAATTGTGCGCTGGTCCACTCTTCATAAATATCACAAATAGCCAAACAGCCTGCCATTAACACCCGTCCAGCTAAAGACAAACTCTTATTGTGCTGGAAGCGTTCAATTCTCTCAGGTATGTAAAACACAAACACAAGGTTGTGATAGGCTACGCTTGGCCTTCAAATGAGCCCCAGATATCAGCAATGTAATTAAGCGAGAACACACTGCCATAAAAAAAGTCCCGTCCTTGTCCAAGTATAATTTTTGAAGACGGTTTTATGTCCCCTTTCTGCCCCTGTCAATGAGGTTTCAAAACACGACGTGACGCAGATGCCCCTACTTGCTCCTTGTTTGATGGCAGAGTGGAGGTGAAATTTACACCCACAGGCACTGCTTGTCAATACCACCAGGGAGATTAAAGAGGGACTTAAAACAGCATTTTATCAGCAAACCTAGGGCACCTCCACGACCCTGAGGACAAGAGCTACCTTTAGTTTTGGATCTCATTCAACCACTGACCATGCCATCACCAGCCAAAGGCTCTGCCCGTCACACATATTGATAACCTCGTTAATGGGAGAACGTAAAGACCCTCACCCTCATCCAGCATGTGGCTATAATTGTGTAAAACCACACAGTGCTCATTATCCTCTGCTCATGTATTAATGACCACCGTGCTACTGGTGAGGTGAGATCCAATAAACGCCTGGCCTGTCTGCGATAATGACTAAGGAGATGGCACTTCCACTTTTAGGCACTTAATTTCCTTTGAAATGACAGCGTGAAGAGCAACAAAGACATTGGCCAATGCAGAAGGGTCAGCAATCAGAAAGGTCTATAATGACTCCATCTAAAAATATCTAAAAAATGAAAAATGTACCGAACACCGTCTCTCCTATGCATTTGGTTTTCGTTAAAATGAAACGCGGAAATGAAACAGGAAACCATATCGGCTTTCTTTCTCCATCTTGAGAGTAGGTTGTTTGTCATTGAACTTGTGCTGTTGTGAAATGCACGGCTTAGATCTGCGGCGTCACGCTTTGACTGGCTCGGACACACGCTCGCCAGCTTTCGCCACATTGGCAAAAACAAACAACCAGCAGGCTGCCCTGTGATCTGTTCAGAACGCAGACCAGGGGGTGGCTCAGAGCAGTGTACATCATGATTTTATGATAAAAGCTCTTCAGAACAACAGAACATGTGCAGATCAGACACGAGTTCCTTACCCAGGAGCAAACGTGCCACTTCCGTGACTGGGTTCCTCTGAGATAGGGCTCTTATAGACACTAACCCTTGCCCTCTCTCTCTGGATCAAGTATCCGGTGACCTGGAGTTTAAGCGTGGTCTGTTCTGTATCGCCATTAAATGCGACACTGCTTCATGCAAATGGACAAAATCCTGTAAAGGTCTTAAGGACAGAATCATTAAGATAATGTTTTTCAGTGTAGAAGTATGCATTAGGTAGCATGGTGGTGCTGAGGGCAGCATTTCTGCCTCTTAACCACAGGGTCTTTGGTTTGGATCCTGACCTCAGCTTACTGTCTGTGCAGAATTAGGAATTGTAGAAAAATTGCAGGAAAATGGAATCCACTTTCCTACCACTGTCCAGCAAACATGCCGGGAGGTGGACTGTGACTCTAATTTGCCCACTGGAAAGAATTTCTGGCCAAATGTGTGCATGTGGTCCCCTGCGATGACTGACTGACGCCCAATCATCCCAGCCTAGTGTCCAGTGATTCCAGGATAGGCTCCGGATTTATAGCCTTTATAGTCTGACCAGGATAATGACAACAATTAGCTTGAGAGTGTGCTTCTTTTCATTTGTAATGATGATGATTCCCACAGCAAATCAGTTTAAAAGCACTGAATATCTGTTTTGTATATTTTTAGTGTGCAGCTAATTGACAACAATCAAGAAAACCATCAGTGGGGACACAGAGTTCAGATCTGCGAGGACGGCAAGAGCCGCTACTGGTGTTAATTAGCAGATGAGCTTATGCTATAATGATTAATTATATTAATCTCTCTGCAGCATGACGAGGAAGAAGTTAGCACGATGATGAGCGTCAGTGGGACTTTTGTGCCGGTGTCAAGGGGATACATGTTCCTCTAACCTGTTTTTCTTAACTCCCAGTAGCTCTCGTCAATAATTAGCAAATCTCTCTTGAGGGGAAAGGAACAAATCCTCCATTTTGTTTTGAGAAGGCCGGGCCACGAGACATGTCTTATACCTGCCCTTAACCCTGCCTGCTAGATGTTTCCAATTTATGATGAGCCCCTCTGCAGCCATGGTGGTAATCAACAACAGTGTGGAGTGTAACCTAAGCCGGGTCTGGCTGGGTCGACTCAGGCGCCTCTGTGCTGGAGTGTCCAGCATCTCTGGTGCACACAGACCCGTAGGAGACGCGTTTTGAGACTGATAAACAAGTCTCTCAGGCTGCAGGGAATGACTCCGGTGTTTAATGGCTTGGATGACCTGATCTTGTGTATGCACACACAATGAAGGAGGAGACTTCGAAAGCTCATCACACAGTCAAGTCGTCTTCCTTTCATCCCTCTTTAGAATGGCTGGATTTATCTTTTAATTTTTTTTTAAAACTGATCCATAGCTGGCTGCAAATTACCACTTCACTTTTCCAGATATTGCATTTGTTTGGACGAAGGCAGAAGAAGACAGATAAATTACTGTTTCTTATAAATAGGTGTGAAAGCTGGTTGTCTGACACCCAAAGTGAAAAAAAAAAAAAAAACATGAGAAAGAAAAGACCCCCCCAAAATAAGTGCAGCCAGCGTAAAGACGGCCTGTGCGAAAACAGACCTGGCTTTCATCCAAATTGCCACCTTTGGAGGTGCACAGTGGTGTTACCGCCTCTAAATCAACATGTCAGCACCACAGCGTCTGAACTTTACCTTCAGCCTATATTGCTCTCAGCTATTCAGCAGCTGTAATGAATTGTAACTCCAGTCACCTTGGCGCAAAAAAACAAGAAGGCCAGAGAGAAATGTGCAAAGAAAGAACGATTTTTCACCTGCAGACGGACAGGACTTAAATTTGTTGCGCACTGACAAACAATAATAATCACACTGGGCCATCAAGGGTGAGCCTGGTAGGCTGAGGTCAAAATTAGGGCTCAGTTCTGCCCCGTATCTAGCAGAGTGGATTTAAGAGAGAAAGCTGTGTGCTAACTCAGCACCATGTTTACATTCTTGGGAGTAATTTTAGCCCCAAGGGGACATACAAGGGCCACGGTGTCATTTAGCTTCATCACTAACCAGTTGGCTCGGCGTGGGACCCGAGTTTGTGGGTGGTATAGAGACGCGGTGCACCAACACAAACACCCCTATATTATATATTTGTATAGCAAAAAACATGAGCTGCGTAGAGGCACGATCTAACATTTTCTCAGGCAATGAAACAACAATAGCAGGAAATGAAACATTTAACTGCTGCACCAGGATTCCTTAACTTGTAAGAATATTTGACTGATCCTGTTTTGACAGACTGATTTGGTGCAGTTTACTGTTATACTGTTAAACATTGACTATTTAGTTTTCTGGCTAATTTCTAAAGATGATTAAGTATCATAAGGTGTCACATATGACAGAAAATGTACTAAAGAGGCTGATTTAGCAGAGGAACACTGGAAAGATAAAAGACCATGAACGTACCGTGTCTTGATATGACTTGATACCCGAATTTTAATTTAAAATATTTTGTAATATTATATCTGATATATTTAAAATATTATATCTGAAATATTCATACTTTTGCAGGTTTGGAAATTAGTGCCATTAAATCCTAAACTAAACCACTGTATGATACGTCATTTTAAACTATTCACTAAAGACGCTTTTGGTGCAAGATAACACTTTCCTGATGTAAATATATTTATATTTATATTTTATTTTTAAATATTTCAATAAAATATTATAGTAGCATAATATAGGGTTTATTCCCTGTATTATGCTACTAAGATTAAATAATAATATTTGAATGAAAAATATTTCAGTATGGTATCTTTCCCTTTTAACAAAGGGACAAGCGATCAAATGACACTTTTATCATTTTAAAACTTTGCTGTCACAAATCCTTGCAACTGAAAATACAAATAATTTTCCTCCACTGCGGTATGACATAGCGCCACAGTGGGCAGAATAGTCTTTGATGATCTGCGGTACAAATCAAATTTCATTGTCGTTTTAAAAAATTTACAAAGCAAACAAAACATGAGTAGAACCCTAGGGCTTGGGATCGGGCTCCTCTCGCTCACAGCACCGTAGGGCTTCAAAAACACCACAAAGGCTCCTGCATGCGGACTGGCCACACTAATTAGCCAGGGGATCAAACTGGGAAGTTAAATATTCCGAAACATGTAATGGAAGAATGAAAGGGTAACGTGCCGGGGTCAGGCTGACGCCAAACACTGGTCCTCAGGCAATGTGGTATTGATTTTCACTCGTTTGGAGGCATAGGGGGCTGTGTGTCTGTATGTGTGTGTGTGTGTGTATAGAGGGGCAACCAGGGCACTGAGCTTATGGACTGTCATGCTGACAGTTTAACCCTGCTTTCTAAAGGAAACAAACAGAAGGACGTCCTCGTCTGATAGCAGTGATCTGTGGATGACACCATGTTGCCTTGCACATTTCGCTGAAGGGAAAAAGAGGCTCAGGGACATAAATCCAGAGCATAAACCCAAAGCACAGCAGTAGGCCACCAGCCTGGACTACAACTAGTCTCACATGCTGCTTTACAGGTGCTCAGTGACCCAAGACAGAAGAAGAGTCGAGTGCACGCGCTAGTACGTTTCTGTAATTTCATTAAAAAGGCTTGTGGTCTTAAAAAAAGGAGAAATATTATGACATGAAAGGAATATCATATGGCATTATAGGAAAATATTAATATAAAAAATAACGTCTTTCGTATCACCATGACTTCTCCGACATTACAATCTTTAATACATCAGTTAAAGACTGCAATGATTAACATTATGGAAAAAAAAAAGAAAAAGAAAAAAGTTAGTTCCTGTTATCACATACAGTACAGGCCAAAAGTTTCTCATTCAATGCGTTTTCTTTATTTTCATGACTATTTACATTGTAGATTCTCACTGAAGGCATCAAAACTAGTAA
>JAOTRJ010000002.1:16674537-16686494 GCA_028564905.1 Leptodoras praelongus | reverse complement strand
GACCTGTAATATATATATATTACAGGCCAAAATATTATTAATATTTTGGCCTGTAGTATATATATTATATATATGTTTGTAAGTGTGTGTGTACACACACACACACACACACACACACACACACACACACACACAGTTTTCTGAGTCATTTTACAGTGACCAACTTTTCTTGTCCTTCACATTCCATTGTTTTAGCCAGTACGCCCTGCTAGTGAATTTGCTAGCTAGCCAAGTTACTTAGTGATGCAGTACAAAGCCCATTTTAAATCACTGTCATAGACACTGATTTTAATTTTAAATACACGTGTGATCACTTTGAAGCTCCATTTCAGTGATTACCTAGACACCTCTCTAATCAGTAGGTCCTGCTTTAGGACTGTGGATAATACTCACTGCAGCCATCAATTATTTTCTAAAGTACAAACTGACTAATATGGGGATCACCTCATTAGATTATTTACTAGCCACATGATGAAACGTTTCTTGTTTCCATAAGTACATATAACCAAAACATTACATTTTCCAAATCTCACGAGCCGGGCTCTTTCTCATCAACTCTTGTAGATGTCTCATAAACGTCTACTTTGTTTTTAAATGCACTCGTAGGCACCAAGCTAGCTAGAAGCCGATTCTAATCTATACAGACTATTAAACGAGATGAATGATGATGGCTGCTTACAGATAAAGGTATGGGTAACACTTAGACAACAGCTGGATGTGTGGCTGATTATTTAGTATCTGGGTTCTGAATACGAGTTAATACATTCATGTTTAAAACGCAAATCGAATAGTACATCTGTAAGAAAATCAAGCTCTTAACTAAACAGTCTTTAATATACAGTACAGTTGAAGAAATTGTTTTAGGCACAGGGAAAGAAATTCTGTTAAGCGAAAAGGCCAAAAATAATACAATGAAACGTTCCTGAATATAATAAAATTACAGAAATTACAGAAAAGGAAGGCAAACGAAAAAAATAACTTTATCTGAAATAAATGGTCATTTACTATGTTCCTTTTTATAATGGCATGCAGAAATTACTCAGGGATCGTTTTGGGAAAATGTTTAGAAATATAAAAAAAAACAAAAAAAACAGGATGTTTAGGAGTTGTGCACCTTTTACAGTGTAGTTTCACTGATTTGTATTTTGAGGCTGAGCAATCTTGTACGGGTGGAGGACCTTTATGAAAACAACACATATTTTTATTTTGTGTTTAATATCTCTTCAGCAGGAGCAGGTCATCTGAGGCGAGGCACGATCATTAAACAGAGGATATTAACTCAGTTCATCTTGATTCTCGCTGCTATTATCAGAGTAAACATCAAATTTGAGGTTTTATGGGATGCGTTTTAAGAGGCCGTGGCAATGGAGAGGGTGGGAGTGCAGCCCCCTTTTAATGGGACACACCAGAGACACTGCAGGGCCCTTTCACTAGCCATTAAACCCTGAGAGTAACCCAGTGTTAATTGTTAATTTGCTGACTGGCTGCAATGCACAGGAGACACTGGCTAGTCAAGGACAGGACTCTTATTTCTTATTAATGTGAAATGTTGGAACTTCTTGGCTGGTATGTGTGTATGTGTGCGCGTGTGTGTGTGTGTGCGACCCTTTAACGCTCGCAGCAGCAAACTATTTCTAATACACACATGCAAAACTTCCCCCTGTCCAGTGTTAGGAACATATGAGCTGTTTTATTAAAATGGGACCACGTGCAATATTGCTTTCAGGAAAATCTTCAGTAAACATTAATAAAGCATTTGGCTGAGAAGCTGGTCTGATATTTCAACCACAGATATAAATCTTAATAATACATGCAGACCTCTGTGTGTCAATCATTTATTGTTTCAGAAAGCAGCATTTATGAATGTCAATTAAGATAATGACAGAAAAAAAGTATTTTTACATCTGTCTGAGGAGGATACAGCCTAATTGCATTAAATAATTGGTTAATAGGTAGGACCATTTGCCCAATTTTTATAAGTACTAACAGGCAGGGGAAAAATCTGAAACACCAATTCAGGCTTTGAAAAGATGGAGCATTCAGGGATAATTGTGTTTGTGCCAAAATCTGCTGCAGACCTGCCAGGGCACTTCAAAAGAAAAATAAATAGCTAGCTATAAAACTGAACAGGAAGAAAATACACAAAAGAGAAGAAAGAAAGAAAGAAAAAGAAAAAGAAAGAAAGAAAAAGAGAAAGAAAGGAAGCCAGAGAGAGTGAAAGACTCAGGAGGGTTTAAGTCATTACCTCATTGGCTAACTCCAGCAGGACAGGGTCTGAAGGATGTTTGCTGGCTTCACTACGGTACCTTCATTACAACAACAAAATAACAAATGTGAAAAAAAGAGCCAACAGACATGCGGATAGAGGACAACAAGAACAGGCCAGCCAAGACATGCTGATATCCCATAGGCTTTGGCCTCTACGGCATTTCCGACGCTTTATGTGGTTGAAACCGTACAGCTCTGAAACCTCAGACTGTCCTCAAATCAGACAAGCATGATCATTAACAAAACGAGGGGCCTGCGCCTCCTCCCCGTCAGAAACCACAAAGCCTTCAGAAGATCCCACGCAGATAATGTGTGAGGTTTCTTGTTATGTAAGCAGGTTACAACTGCAGCTTCTGGTTTGCGTTTTTGCAAAAACAACAAGCTTAATAGGCTACCAGAGGCTAATTACAATATGCAGCAAAAATGCTTCCTTGCCTTGAGCCACTTTGCTTTTGTTGTCTCCTGATCCGATTTTTGAAAGAAATTGAAAATAATAGGCCGCCATGTGCCTAATCAAGGCAAATGTCCAAGCGTACATATTTTTTTTTTTTTTTTCTTTCAGCGGGTCTGTATGTGCACATTTGTAGGCTTAGCAGGTGCGAGTGGGGATCTGGAAGGCCTGGTGATTTGTTTAGAGGAGATTATATCTGTCAGTGAAGCCCACCCACTCACACGTACACACCCTCCTAGTGATTAGTAGGTAGAGTGGACTGATTCTTACCTCTGGTAGTAGTCTTCAATGACATCTGCGTGAGGTTTCACAAGACTTCTTTTCATTCGTTTCTGAAAGAACATGCACAATGAAATGCTTTTTTTTTTATTCTACCTTCTAAACAAGCACATATTTTACACCATTCATAAGTCATACCGATTAAAAAAATAGTGCTATGCATAAAAAAAAAAGCTTTTTTTCTTTTAATTTGGAATCTTCCTATGTGAGCAAGCAGCATTATTGAATCTCAGCAAGTTGTGCTCAAAGGGGTTTGATGTGAGTAATGACAAAATCATTCTCCCTTGACTTAAACCTTCAATTAATTTCCACTGCAATGAAACCACAACAGATTAAAGCCCCCTCCCCTCTGTACCTTTTAAATGCCTTATTTTATATGATTCAGTTGCTATCTTAACCAGGGGAAAGAGTGAGCATGGCTTAAAAAACAACTTATTTAAAAACTACAAAAAAGCAATTCCAGAGGGGGACACTGCATGAGTGACACCTGTCACAGGGATGATGAATGACTCCATTTTGTGCCTCTGCAGCCTTCTGCCACTCCCGGCATCGGCCATTTATCATCATCGGCTGTCAGCCAGGGAAAGCAGCAGTGACAGTGCGAGTCAGCAAACATTTAGCACACGGAGCCACACTACACGGGGAAATTATTATTGTCAGAATAATAATGGTTTAGCATAATTTATTACAGGTCCACCAAATAAGCAGGGGCTAGATGTTATTAGACAGATGGATGGGAAGGCTTGGCAGGATTCCACCGAGACTCAGGCAGGGCCTTCGTCATGTGAGTGGGGAGAGGAGAGGAGAAAGAGAGAGGGGGGGCATCCTCTGAACCAATCAGAGAGCTGGCAGTTCAATTACAAAGAAATAAGGGGACATTCATCATTCAATTAGGCACCTGTCAGGCCTCACAAAGGAAGAAAACTTCTAACCTGGTACTCCAGGGAGAAGATGCTCAGAAGAGTGGACTGCGAGTGACTGGAACAAATAAAAGAAGGACAAAGTTAATTACCAGAGTGCATTGCACAGAGACAAAGGAAGAGGGGCGCTTCAAAGCCGCGGCCGGCTGCCCTGTAATCTAAAAGAACATGAAAACAAGTGTGGCAAAGTTGTTCCAGATGAACATCTCGGACAAAAGGTTCCTGCTGAGATGCGTCGCGAGGGGAGGGAGGTAAGGTTACCGAGACTGGGGCTGGTGTGAAATGAGAGAAAATAAAAGCACTCCCACTCCTCATATCACTGTCCACTGCATCAGACAGAAGCTATAGTCCTTCTTGTCTCCATCAAGCATAGGGAGCAGAAGAGAGGTAAAGGAACAGACATGACATATCCATATGTTAACAGGTTACAATTCTATCATCAATACAGATATGAATACAAATACAATTTATTTCATTGTGCAGAAGCATACATTGTCCTAGACCAAAATGGAGCGTGTTGGTGCTAGCAGGAGGGTTTCAGGTAGAGTGAAATGTTGCCAGACTCTCTGCACTGGCATATGGGGCATTTTGGAACATTCCCATTGAAACCGGTGGGCATTGAAAATGGAAACTTTCACAGCAGGAAGCTGAGACTACCAGGAGTCACTCAATTCTATGGTTTGCCATTAGATGCATACACTCAATGTCAAACACCTGGTCATTAGGGTGGACAAAGGAAGACTTCTGACCCACTGCTGGCGCTCCCCAACGCTCATCAACCAAACGGCAAAATCTTTCAAGCAATTTCCCTAAAAAAATTTTGAAAACTCTCCATGCAGAGGTATTGTACCTTCTGAGTCATGTAGTTGATTCCACCTGATGTTTTCAACCTACATATAGTGTTAAACTTCTCCTTGAGTGCAGCGAGACTAGAAAGCCACGTTGACGACCTGCCGTGACATATCAACTCCATGCTGGTCTCAGTAATCAATGTGGACACGTACCAGTAAAGCGACAGGGAGCATATATTTAGGCTTTTCTCATTATATTCATAATCAGCTCAATAAAAGCCGACTTGCAGCCAGAGTAGAAAGAAAACACATTATAACCCATGCCAGAGTCCCCCGTGCTGAACATCAACACCTCAGCACAAATGTTTCATATGGAGGGGAAAAAATAACATCATTGTGACCACATATCTCCAAAGAAATAAAGCTGGCACAGAATTAATTTACAATGATATGCACGGGTCAGCAGGTCAGCGCAATTAAGAGGGCCATTAAACGGTCAACTGTCAACATGCGAACACTTATGAAAAAGAAAAAAAAATAGTATTCTACACTTCAACCTTGCACCTGAACATTTCAACAACATTACTGCTCAATTCTCAAGACATGACCGTCCCCTCTGCTGAATCCCACATCTGTTAGGTTTTAAATGGATTACTCTCTATAATGATCATGATTACGCCCTAATTGCTAAATCTTTGCCCTGTTAAGTTTAAAGGGAGGTAAACTGCCCTAAATATCTGTGAAAACATATCTGTTTCAAATACTGAGTCAACCTCTGGACAGAAACTATGGCCAGAGAAATATAAAAATAAAGGTGTTAAAGAAACACCTACATTACAAACAAAACACATTTAGTAGAATATGGCAGTTCTAACGTTTCTAAATCAACACGGGTAACGTCCGCTCTACCGGACGACCATCCTGATTAAGTGATGGCAGCCCTTTCCAGAATAACTAACAAAATAACAATTTGGTTAGAATATACAGCAACACAACATGCTGTACCATAGACAGCCGATCTCAGTAAGCCATGACCGTGGCTGTTATACCGTATATTACACAGATACAATGTCTGTTTCCTACTGGGTTTTTCCAAACGGCTGACTCCGTGTTGGTGACGTTTATAGTGAATTTGAGTTGAGACACTCGAAAGCTCATCGTCACAAATACAATTCAGTGCAAATTCAGAGCCGCTGCTAAAATGTTAGGATTGGTAGTCCGAATGTGACACACTAACATTTTATAACTGCACACTTTTTTGACAGACACAGACAGACAGACAGACAGATAGAGAGAGATAGATAGATAGATAGATAGATAGATAGATAGATAGACAGACAGACAGACAAATAGACAGCTAGATGAAGACAGACAGACAGTTTGACATACAGCTAGATGACCAGACAGAGAGACAGACAGCTAGATGACCAGACAGAGAGAGAGACAGACAGACAAATAGATAGATAGATAGATAGACAGACAGACAGACAGACAGACAGTTTGACATACAGCTAGATGACCAGACAGACAGAGAGACAGACAGCTAGATGACCAGACAGACAGAGAGAGACAGACAGCTAGATGACCAGACAGACAGAGAGACAGACAGACACAGATAGATGAACAGATAGACAGACAGAGACAGATAGATGAACAGATAAACAGACAGAGAGAGACAGACAGATAGATCTGTTGCTGTAATATAATACCACATCACTATAAATTGCAGTATAATCAATAAAACAAATAACAGAAAAATAACTTTTTTTTTTGTATTTTAAAAAAGAGAAGAAAAAAAACAACATACTGTCTAATGATAACTGTAAAGACTTGAAAAATGACAATATGATTTAATGCAGGAGGGGGTAGCGTGGTATAGGGGGTAGAGTGGAACAGTGGGTAGAGTGGAACAGTAGGTAGAATGGTATAGCGGGTAGAGTGGAACAGTGGGTACAGAGGAACAGTGGGTAGAGAGGAACAGTGGGTAGAGAGGAACAGTGGGTAGAGTGGAACAGTGGGTAGAGAGGACCAGTGGGTAGAGAGGACCAGTGGGTAGAGAGGACCAGTGGGTAGAGAGGAACAGTGGGTAGAGTGGAACAGTGGGTAGAGAGGACCAGTGGGTAGAGTGGAACAGTGGGTAGAGTGGAACAGTGGGTAGAGAGGAACAGTGGGTAGAGTGGAACAGTGGGTAGAGTGGAACAGTGGGTAGAGAGGACCAGTGGGTAGAGAGGACCAGTGGGTAGAGTGGAACAGTGGGTAGAGTGGAACAGTGGGTAGAGTGGAACAGTGGGTAGAGAGGACCAGTGGGTAGAGTGGAACAGTGGGTAGAGTGGACCAGTGGGTAGAGTGGAACAGTGGGTAGAGAGGAACAGTGGGTAGAGAGGACCAGTGGGTAGAGTGGAACAGTGGGTAGAGTGGAACAGTGGGTAGTGTTGCCGCATCTCAACTTTCAGGTCTCTGACTCCATCCTGATCAGGTATTACTGTGCGAGTAGGTGTGAGTGCATGTATGAATGTGTGTGTGTGGTGCCCTGTGATGGACTGCTGTCCCATTCAGGATGTATTCCTTCTTTGCACTCAGTGCTCCCACAATAGGCTGCGGATCCACTGCACCCCTTATCAATAAAAAGTGCTTACTCAGGTTGACTGACTGAACGATCATAAGGACAAAGCAAGTAATTAGATAAAGAACAAGGTGTATATCACAAATAATTTAATTTACATAATTCAGTGTTGACCTGAGGGTAAAAAGAAAAGGCTTATACTGTTCCGATTTTAGCCATGACAATGTCACAGAATCTCACAGACTATGTTGTAATGAATAGAATTTAGCAGAAGATCTAACTGTCAAACATACTCTGCATAAATACTATATACTGTCCGACAAGGGATGCCACAAATAATTTTAAAAACATAGATATTAAAAGAACAAAGTGGACAAAAAGATGTTAAGTGTCTGATGAGCCCATCTTGGTCATAAAAATCACAACAGGCTGCCAGATGGTATAAAATGTATGCAGCATATCAGAATCTCCTGCTACTACACAATATCGCTGCTGTATAAATACATTTGTTCTGTACTTTACAGCGGCTCCAGTAACATGGATTCCATGGGCTGTGGCTCTCAGACCACACGCCAGTTGCTGAATACATGTAAACCTGATACATCGTAATTCACTGTATTCTACCCACTGTAGAATAGTATTTACAGCAGGAATGCAGGAAACTAGACCAAACAGACAGATGTAATTTATTACGCAACTGACTGCTGTGCTGTTCTTCCAATCGTTCATGTTTATCTTTTTTTTTTTTTTTTTTGCCTGAGCCGTTGTTACACAGAAAGGCAGAGAAAGTGTGCAGAAAGAATGAGAAAAGAGAACAGAAGAAGACAGCAATCTGTTTCAGTTTAAAAAAAGTATAATAATAATAATAAAAAAGTGTGCTACTACAAATCATTTTAATTAAAATGACAGTTTAGGAAAATAACAATAGTAATAGCTGGAATGTCCGTGGATGCAGCAGTGTATTTACAGCATGTAGGTAAAATCAGGAAAATACTTCATTGGAATAAGAATGAAGAGAGCTATTAGAAGGTCATAGAACAGCATTAAGCCTATCGCCTCTAGCCTATAATTTCAAACAGGGAAAAACAGAAGGTCTGCAATCAGATCAGTGCCTTGGAAATCATTCAGAACGTAATTACCCTTCTCTCCAACCTACGACATTCCATTAATATGCATGGGGCTGAATATAGCATTGAGGCCAATTTGATTAAAATATCCCTCTCAGACTGTTCCATGGTGTCTTAACGCCACTGTCACCCGAACAAGTTAAACTGCACTGCCTTGATCATACCTATAGACACAAACTGCATGCTGGGTAATTGAGTAATTTGGGTGTAATTAAACGTTCACCTCATATATATATATATATATATATATATATACACACACACACTACACACACACACACATATATATATATGACATATTATATATTATATATATATATATTAAACTATGAATACCACATGAGCAAAGCAATAGTACATGATTTTAAGCGATGTCCTTTCTAATTCGTAAACATTTCAACCTTCGTCCTTTTTTTTTTTTTTTTAAGAAATGATTAATAATAAAAAATGGCAGCGATTAACCTAATGAATACCACCTGGCTAATGATATCCGTCTCATATGTTTCAACAATAATTAGCGCTTGCTACATCTATTTGTGGCAGGGCAGAAACTGCAGCGAAGCATAGCAAATTTTATTCCTAATGATTTAAGGACGGGCTTCAAACAAAGGCAAAGACTGGAAGATTTGGTAAGGGTGGAATGAATTAATGCAATGCTGACATTTCTGAGACGTGGTGGGGAAAAACAATACATGCTTTTCTGCAGATTTTTTTGACATTTTCAGTGAAAAGCCGCGCTGAACAGTTAATAAAGTAAACGGGGGCTGAATATGACCTGAAGTTGGACTGCTTCTCAAAATGTATTTTTGGAGGGTCTTAAATCAATATTTTTGCACCTCTGCATGTACTTTTGCTTTATGCTCCATATATGTAAATTGCCCTAATTATACATGCTGATAAGAGCAGGGGAACATCTGTTTCAGCCCAAACAGTACCGCTGTTAAAGATAAAATGCACAACAATGAGAGCCGACACACCAAAACACACATGTTCTGGCTAGTTAGATTAATCATGCTTCAAAAATGTGTTCAGTAAAACTCAGAGGTCTTAATGCAAAGACTGCATAAAAATAAATCTTCTTGGTAGCTTTTGCTCAAAATTGAGTCATGGATGACTCTTCTATCAAGTATGAGAAGAGGCCTGTACAATTCATTTATGACGTACTTTTTACTTCAAGACTTGGTCATTTGACAGAAATTTGAGATCCTTCTGGATTGTAGCAGGAGAGGAAAAACAATTCCCACAAAAATCCTTGCATATATCAGTTGCTGAGATGGCTAGTATTTTTCAGGTCAGGTGAGACCACTACTTAATAATAAGCAGCTTCTCCAGTTGATAAACTCAAGGACTGGAGATACCGACCTCATAGAGGGGAATAAACTTATAGCAAATATCTATAAGGTGTCTGCTCTCTGCTGCTCTGTACACGTCTTTTACACCAGCGCTTTAGGCCATCAGCAGCAATATCCACAATGCTATCTTTGCTTTAATTATGATTAGCTATAAAAGTGTGTTCGCTCACTGGTTATGATCCGAAATATATGCTACAGTCCTAACCATCTGATCATTTTATGACATCAAAATCATTATCATTACTCCAAAATCTTATGTAAAGTGTAAAATGAGGCCTCGATTACCCATCAGGCAACGAGAGAAACGCATTAGGCTGACCAACTGTCTACTCCCTCAAGGACAGCCACATCGCTTTTCTCCATTCTGCGCAATTTGGTTCATTCCTCTTCCGCAACTGATCCCAGTGTGCAAACTGATCCTCAGGCAAAAATCCCATGTAGTAGCTGTGCAACTGTACTACACTCACAGCACATTCCCAGAGCACTGTGTAAGGCAGTGGGACGTGCCACATTTCACCGAAAGCTACATTTGTCATTGCGTGGCACAGTGCTGATGATTTTAAAAAGCTTCTCTCTGCCAATATATCCAGAACCTGGAGCATAAATCATCACAAGGTGAACACATGAACAAAATAATTCAAAAAGCCATCACACACCACACTTTGTTTTTGTTTTTTTTTTAAAGGTGGTCGATTTAATACTGCTTTCAACAGATGATTTTACAGTCTACCGTCAAGAATAATGTGTCTTATAAGGAAATGTGTCTTCTGTTCTAACCAGAGCAAATCATGCATGCTCCAGGAGCACTGCTGTAAACTCAGTGAAAGGTCTTTCTCATGTCCACTGTCTCTTTCTCTCTCGCCTTTGGCTTTCTTCCTCACGCCTAACCACATAAACAATCCCAGTTGTGTGATGAGGCCGTGTGCATCCCTGACAGCAGAGCGCTCCACTGGCCAGGCCAAAACCACAAGCCTGAGCTGCCAGGTCCACTTTTTGTTTGCACTGTGAGACAGAGACGTGTGGTCTTCCACAAGACAGAAATGCCTGGCCAGTAGCTCTGGGAGCCAGACGGCCTGCTAGCTAATGTAAGGAACAAGTTTATACTGCCCTGACCAAGCAGCGAGCTTTCTCATCAAACAGCAGCATCGACACCTTACGGCAAGCAACATAAAACACACACGCACACAAAAAAGGAAAAACTGTTTGAAAAATTGCTTCCAACAAATAATTAAACAATTTGTTTGTTGAATGTATAAAAAGCCAAAATGAAGGAAAAAAAATGGTCTCATGAATTTTTAGTAACCCTGAGAATACCAAGACTGGTTAACATATAATTCAGGCCTATCAGATTAACAGGCATGTAATAGAGAGATAAACACCATAACTGCAATAAATAATCAATGAGTAGCCTCTTTGCTTCAAACCCCAGCTTGAGCATTACCATCAAAAACAAAGTGTCTGCAGCCAAGAAAATCAGCATATCAATGGCACATGCCACAACAACACTGGCCTTGGGTTTACTCCAAAGAGCACACTAGATAAACCCCAAATAACAGAGAAATTAACAAATGCTTGACATTTGCTCAACATCCATTATTCTGACACTTCTTCAGAATTTCAAAAGGCTGAGTGCATGCTTAATCAACATTCATATTCCCCAAGCGAGCCACTGGCACCATATTGCAGCCCGCCTCGCCGCTGATGAAAACGGCACATTAGGGCCCGTTTTCAAAACGTTCAGGGACTCTGAACGGATGTGTGTGGACGTGTGGGTTGTCTGCATGTGGAAGAGGGGGAGAGCGTGTGTGCTTTCTGTCTTTTAAAGCGCATCCAAGATGGGAGCATCTGCACCGAGCTATTCTCTCCCCACTCCAGCAGGCCAGCTCTCCAAACTCGACAGACATATGCAAAGTGAGCTGAACGGCATTCGAAAGAGGGGAGTGATCATTACACCCAAATTCATTCATAGCAGTGCGCAGAGGGCTAACGGAGGCGTCTCACTCCTGGGACAAAGACCAGAGGGGAATGACAGTGGTCCCACATGATCCCAGTCAGCCAGGCGAGCTCCGAGAGCACATTTCCAATTCTAATATGAAGAGAGAGAGAGAGAAGGAGAGATATAGAGAGAGAATGGCCTGTGCCTGATGTCACATCCCACCACTGGGCCATCAGGCCATCATCACGCCCCCCCACCCACCCCCGCTCC
>JAOTRJ010000002.1:16641811-16654048 GCA_028564905.1 Leptodoras praelongus | reverse complement strand
CACTTACCCCACCCCTCCCTTCCTAATTCCCCATCACTTTCTCACAGGAAACTTTTGGCATGGGTTGAAAGCATAACGACTGGTTGCGCTACTAAAGCGATCATAAAGTCAATCATGTGGCCAGAATTACCGAGCAATCTCAGTCAGGCGCTCTTGCTTTCACTGCCGTGTCAGAGGTGCTGCCTATATGTTGTGAGTGCACTTGAAGTGTAGGTGGCTAAAACAGGAGCAGACCGCCTACAGTGGATCCTTGTACCTTTGACACCGTTGTAGCAAAGGAAGCAGCTGTCCCGCAATTATCCACATTATAGGCATTCAGAGGTGAACTAATGATTCACCCAAACAGCAGAGAAAACAATGATATCATTCCGATGTGCTATTAGCCGGTGCCTGGTCTTTACTTGATTATTGGTGTTGTTTTACACATATGATTAGGGGATATATTATCTGTACATTCTGAGGTGTGTTTCACATATTGTGGAGATGAATACTGAAAGATATTTCCATTGTATCCAGGGCCACCTAGTTTATTGTTTGTTAATTGCTGTCTCACTATGGGGTTTTTGAACAATTCAAAATGGCATTCTAATAAGCCACACATTTGTATTATGTTCTTTGATCATTCTGACTAATTACAGGTGTTCCAGCTATGTTTTCTTTGTGTCTGATTATTTTTCCCCCTTTAATAAGTCTTGCTATTGGTGGAAATTATTTTGGTCCACAGATAATGTATTGTAGATTGCAGCCCTACACTCCTATGAACCTGGGCTTCTGAGGAGTTCCTTGGACAGGTAAAGATTCTCCTCTGTGGAAAGGCTTTGGAAAGACAGTCTCTAAAAACTGCATCCACCCAGGAAACTACGTAAATCATATTTTCTCTTCAATCTCAGTTGGTCCGGAGTATTTAATCCTCTTATACCACAGTCATTTACCAGCTAATATAATTTTTATTTATTAATGAATGCCTCATTCGAACTGTTTATAATGACATGTGATGCTTTGTAACACCTGTAAGAGTTGTCACTTACATTATAACGGCTATAAACTCTAGCATCCTCACCATCTTCTGTTTTTCTCTCTCTGCCGAAATCAATAAATTGAATTCAATTTGTTTTGAAAGTCCGGAGCCCGAATATGACTCTCTGCATTGAAGAGGTGAAAAAACTTACAAAGCATTGACACTGCAGTTTCCTTACAGAAATAATTATGCAAATGTTATTTTTAATATATGTCTATCTGTTTATAATGGGTTATGTAGATTGCAAGATGCTTTGAATGGCTTCTTACTGTAGAAATGATCATTAGATTAGTATTAGATGAGTGCATTAATATGTTTTGAATTGATATTGTTTAAGTTCAAGGCTTCATGTCGGAGCTGTGCTGTTATAGAAAATGAATTCAACAACACTAGGATCAAATGATAGAATTAAGCAATTAAGCCCCCACCACACCCTGTAGCATGTGTAAGATTCGGAGTAGACCTAGTTCTCCTTGCAAAATGAAAACATTGTAGTGATTTTGAAAGCGTGTTCATTATTGGGGTATGGATGGCAGAAGCTTTAGCCACAAGTGCTGTTTAGCTGGCTATGTTTAAATAAGAACCATGATTGAAGTGATATCTCTATTTATATCTATGGGAAGGACGGTAAATAGAATTGGAAATTGTGGTTTAAATCATATAGTCAATGGCTGAGAATGTTAATGTAGGATGTGATCAGACTGTCAGCAAGAGGAATTTGCCCACAGCTACCTAGAGAGGGATATTACAGTAGGGTTTTCAGTGCACATTTGCACATTTGAGAGTTCAGTGCTGCAAAAACCACAGATGAGTCATTCACCATGTTCTCAACAAGCCCTCTATAGTTAGGAGTTCTGATGTCTTTTTTATGCTGTGGGTGGCATTTCACTGGAATGGTTTGGGTTCACTTGTAGAATCTCTGCCAAGCTGCATTGCCTGTATGACAGTGTGCAATGAATACTTTACTAAAACACTACATGTTGATTTTCCCTTACATGTCACTCATTTGTAGCTGTAGTAAGAGTAAATACCCTCAGGATTCTGAGCCTTCACATGAATGTGGCAGTAATGGTGAAATTCCGTTGAACATTGCAATACCTCAATGCTAAACCAAAGATTGTTATGATTAGGAGTAAATCTTAAGTATGATGACTGTCTGTGTCAGCATGCGAGTTTTGCATGTTCTCCCTGTCTCTGAGTTCTCCAGTTTCCTCCCACCTCCCAAAACCATGCTACTCTAAATTGCCCTAGCTGTGAATGAATGTGTGAATGTGTGTGCGTGATGCCCTGAGATGGACTATGATTGGGATCCACCTCAGTGCTGACCTCTAGAGTAGAGACAATCCATGAAAGTGCTCTGTTTGCATCTTCAGCCATGCCCATTTAAGTTGTCAGAGGACCAGACGAGGTTCTTTCTGACCCTAAAAGTCGCAGTAATGTTAAAACCATGTGCCGTCCCTTGTGCCTGTGTAGAGTAGACAGTGCAGTGTGGTTTTATGCATACAGATAAACATGGGCTTCTGGGCCTGTCAGTGCTTGCTGCAGGGGGCCTGCAGTCCTCACACTTAAAACAATGTTGCTCTTTAGTGTGTGTGAAGAGAGTACGAGTCAGCAATGGGAAACACCTGTGGAGGGGTGAGGAGGCACACGGCCAAAGTTCCACAGAGCCGTGGCGCAGGCCGACCCAAACCCACTGGCCCGTGAGGTGTGGAAAGGAGGAAGTGTGAGGAATTTGGTCACAGTTTTGTCTCATTTCATAAACACAGCAAAGGGGCTCGGCTGTTCCAGAGCCTTTGTCAGGCCATCAAGGGTTGTACACCATAACAAATGTATGAAACAAAAATCTTAAAGAGTCATATCTCTCTATTGTATAAGAGTGACTTTTACTTTCCTTGTAGTGACAGAGCAGTGTGTATGAGAGAGTTATTTGCATGGGAGTGGACCTATTAAATTTTATTATTACCACAGTTTTAGTTTGATATTAATATTGCATGCTGTCAGAGAAATGTCTCCATCTTGACTTGATGTCTGCATGGCCATCATGAAAGGAGCCTGTGTGGCATGAAGTCATTTTGATTAAAAGCATTTGTGCCCTCAGCAGGCCCCCCAGCTTCAAAGCTTGTTTCAAACGATTGTGGTGAAAAGAGCTCGGCAGTTTCTCAATTGTAATATTTTAATACTTATGGGTGTACTATGTAATGCTTCTATATTTAGTGTTTACAGTACATCCTGAAGCAAAAACATGAAAACGACATTCAGTTTTGCAGTAAGTAGCATGAACTTCTGCCTTTGGGACCATCATTTATTCATCAACAATTATTATTGTGAACTTTGCAGCAGTGACAATCATATAGTTTTTGTCAACGTTTTTCTTCTTCCTCTTCTTCTTCTTTCATTTTTTTTTTGTTTTTGGTTGACAATATCATAAACTTAGACTTCGCCAATCCACATGAAACTTGGTATAGTTGTAGCGACACATCTGATGTGGAATATAAGGTTTGTGTCCCAAGCTGTGCGTTTTCCTTCATGCTAGCTCCCCGGAAGTAGGGTAGGCTCCAAGCGCTTTTTTGGCAATAGCTCAAAAACCATTTTGGCAAACATTTCGAACATTTTATAGCACGTCGGCCTCTAGGAGGCGCATTACCCTAGCTCATTATGATTCATTTAAGGAGTAGCTCCATCTAGTGTATAACCCATAGGTGGCTGCAGCTGCAGCATTTGATTTCGCTTTCTTCATAGTCTTTCTCTCACATTATGCAGCAGTCATGTTTACACATCAGTATGTGTTACATCTGTTCTATCGTTGTTGTTGTTGTCCATGTACGTGTTTTTTTTTGTAGGTTTTCCTACCCACCTCCCTAAAAAGAGGCTGGCAGATGGAGTTGAGTGAGTGTGTGAATTTCAGTGTACATCCCGTCCCATACAAAGGTATATTCTTGCCCAGAGATAGAGTCTTTTCCCTGAATAGGCTCTACATGAATTGTCATCCTGACCTGGATAAGGTAGTTATTGAAGATAAAAGAATTGCAATACCATTTATTTCTATAGCACCTTTCATACGTATACAAAGATGCCAGCTTCTATGGTTTAGTCATAACGTTTCTGATTTGTTTTGGCTCAGTTCACTTCACCATGGGTTTATCTAGGTGTATTAATTAACACGTTAATTCATTAGCCTTGATAATGTGTGCTAATAGAAACCATACGGGTGGGGCTATAGTCTTGGTTGGTAATCAAAAGAGCTGCCCAATTATTAAGTAGCGGTCACACCAGAATATTGCCTTTTTTTTCTGGCAAGCTACCTTTCTGGAGGCTATCGTCATACTTAGATATTTCGAGATGAATCTTGGTAAATGCATTGAAGCTTGTGTTGCTAGCTGAAATGCCAGACTGTATTACTATATCATATGACATAAAATCACAACCCCTCAGGATCAGAGAACTAGTTTCTTAACTGTAGGCAATTTAAGCCACATTGATCCTTCTGTGGATTTAGCTGTGTTGATAATCACTGCTCCTGTTGTGATTACTGTTTGAGTACAGTAGTCTATTCATATCTAATATACTTCACTGTCATTAATGTTGAAACAGTGCTGAAGCCAGGTGTCAGAGTCTGCATAATAAATCCTGTATCAGTAAATCATGACAGTGAAAAATGTCCATAGCTTGACACCCCTGTAATTTGAAATCATTTTCTATCAGACGTGTGCAGGAATTGTACCACAACTTTTCTGACAGTGTAATAAGTGCCTTTTCTTAGCACTTTCTAGTGAAACTCAACAAATGTGTCACCTAATGTTTAAGTTAGACCACCTGCCTATGATTTCAGCTAAATGAAACTAAATTAACTAAGATATGTTTTACCTCGAGTGTGTCAGAGTCACAACCGGGGAGCATATCTCGAAAAATGCAAAACCGTTGGAGCCACACAAATACAGGCATTAATTAACGGCTGCATGTTTGTTATTAAGTTCCAGCCACTGCGTCATTCACAGTGCTTCAAGCCTGTAATGGAGGTGAACTTTAAAAAGGTCTCTTTAATTGCAGACTGAGGCCCCTGATCAGATTATGTATTAGCCTGTATATTGGTCTCCTCATTATGATTAGAAAAGAGGAATGTGTCTCATGCCGTAATGCGGAAGTAATGAGTAAAGGTCATCGTAATGGGATTCGGCTTTGCGAGAACCCAATCCAGTTCCTAATGAGAGGGACAGAGACTGCCTCAGAAACATATTTTTTTAAAAAAGGTTTTAATTGCATCCTTTGTTATTTTCTCTATCCCTCTTTTGTCATACTCCCAGGGGAATAATCAGCAGCTTGTATGGTTCTAATATTTTAATGAAATGTTTCTTTTGTGGGAAGCATTGTTGCCTAATTGTCATCGTGATCAGAGCTAAATATGAACTAGGCCTACGCACATATTTGAGCTCCACATCCCTACATCATTATTGCTCACTGGAAATTATTTTGTGCATTAGTCTTATGAAAAAGAAGAGCTTTGAAAAGGCTAATAAACATTTCATGACAGGCATTTTGATGTGGCGAATAAGTAAAGTTAGGAGATTGTGTGTGTTAATCTCCATGTGTTTGTGTGAGGGCGAGCAAAGAATAAAACACTTTAGGACATGCTGTTATGAAATCATCAGTCATAGCCAGAAGGTTTCTGTAACAGCACATCCTGTTATTTTTCTGCTTTTGCCGCAGCATTTATTTGTGTAGGATTACAGTTTTTTTTTTTTTACAGTTTTACTAATGAATGACATAGTGGCTTAATTATGACATAACAAAAGTTAGTGTCTGTGATCACTACAGAGTATATACGTTCTGTATATATTGTGTATATTTTATAGATTTTGTTCTATTACTAGATTTTTTTCCCTCTTGTGAAGTTATTATGAGAGAAATTGTCACATCATGTGACATCACAAAACACAAAGTTCTCTGGCTTGCAAAAGCAACAGCTTAAAGCACTGACCCGGGAGAATCCGCCAATTTCTTCTTAAAAAGTCTAATTGCAAAAAATGTGAAAACTAATATAGATGATTATTGATTTTAGTTTTAGGTTTTGATGATTTATTTTAGCTTTTAGTCCCTGTGAAAGAGCTATAGAAAGGATAATGTATTAGAATATGAAGCTTAACATTAATATTAATATTAAGCTGTGATTTGAACAGCGGGCACTACTACCAGAGATGCTGTTATAGAAAATGAGTCAGTCAATTAACACAGATATACAGAAATACAGTGGATACACAGTGGATTTATATTGTGTTTCATCTCTTACGGCCTCAGAAGCACATTGCTTGTGAAACTGATGAAAGGTGTTTCTCCTAAATGTCCTGAAACCTTTTGTACTTCATTTTATTATATGTACTAAAAAAATAAATTGGGTCGAAAACCTCATTGGTCAGCATTTTAAAGTTGTTAGCTGCTAGCATGTAAACTTAAATATAAGGCACTGTACGTCAGCAGCTGAATTTTGGCTGAGGCTGTTTTGTCTTTGAGGTTGTTTTGTGTCTTTATACCTGAATGTGGTGTCTCTCAGAGTCAAGTGAGGAAATGTACAAACGGCCCCGTATTTCAGCTCAGAATCATTCTCCTCCTGTATAGCTCTTTGCCTCTTCTCTCTCTTCACACTTATGTTTTCTTGTGGTCCTTTAAAAGTAGTTTGGCTCTGGGTTTCTGTCACAGGGCGCATATGCTATATTCCACACAGGCAGAGGTGATGCCTTTTTTGCACCCAGCCGTTTTTGAAGACTCATTTCACAGCTTAATTTCCCATAACTGCCTGGCAACATCATCGCCGGTTAAGATGAAATAATGATAAATAATTTTAAACTGTCAGACTGCACGGCAAAAAAGGTACTTTAAAGGCTTTTGCTTTGGCAGAGTGAAAAGGGGGGCAGCGGGAAGAGAATCGTTTAGCTCCAGCTCAATAAGGCTCAGTGCACTGCATTAAAGTGTGCTGGGTTTTAAAGGTGATAAAAGACCCAGGCAGAGAATATCACTCTGTAGATAAGAAAGTTGCCCTCCCTCCATCGGCTACATCCCTTTATTGCATCTGGCAGCAAATTAAGCCTGGTATGAGGAGGGAGAAAAAAACAAAACCTCAGGCGAGGACCTACCTTCAGTGGCTCGTCGGCTTCCTCAATGCTGACATTTTTCTTGGATTTTAGATGTCCTCTGATGATGACGATTATCTATAAAAAAGATATAGGCCAATAAAAGTCCAAAAAGGCAGGTGTTCACTGTGGGGACCTGGGGCTATGTTACGCGTTCTCTGTGCCTCTGGTTTTCCTCTGCATTGATTTTTCTGGGTGATTACCTTTCTTATTTATGTGGAGAGGAGTGAATATGAATAATATGAAGGTGTAGTTTGTAGCTTGAGTTTGTATGACTGTGTAGGTCGGTTCTGTTCAGGGTTATCAGGATGAATTTATTGTTTAAATCCACATTTTTTAATATTATGTGTAAGGCAAGAAAATGACTGCTAGTGACATTGCACAAATATATTAAAACATACATTTGCTAAATGATGTTGTTGCTCAATTTAGGAAAAGGTCTCTGAATAAATGCAAGTTATTTATTGTAAACGTTTTCAGGTGTGTCAGTTTTATAATGATAAATTAATATATAAATACATTCATAATTACAAATATAATATTATAAAAATTCACCCAGAAAAGCTTATGTGTAAAATGTACATTAGGTAGCAATCTCACAGGACATTGTTTAGAGTTACTCTTTTTATTTATTTTTTGTTGTTTTTTCTTTATTTGGAGTATACATGAATAGTAGGGATTTGCATCGCCGTCACTGAAGCCAATGTGATGCACATCTTGCAACTGATCTGATAAATTAAAGATCCGTATGAAGTTATTCCAGGTTCTGCACGATTATTAGGTCCCTATGCAAATGTGTGATATTGAGCATGTTAACTACTTTGTACAAAATGCCAGATTTTCCTCATGCTTAATCTCTTCTGCTGAACCACATGGTCAGGCGACACTCAGATGGATTTGGTCTAAAAATAAGTTTTTGCACAAATTTGTGGAGTCCATGCCAGCTCACACACTGACATTAAAGCAAAAAGGGGAGACACCAAATACAAAGAAAGTCTGTAACTTGTTAAATCCCTTGAAGCATTATTTAACAGCCAAAAGGACAAAGAAAAGATTTTCAGTATTTTCAAAGATGAACTTAATTCTATTTGTTAAAAAAATAATCAAATTTAGAAATTGATGCCTGCAATACACCTCAAAAAGTTCAAACTGAGTCACTGAGCCCTTTTTTAATTATACTTTTTAATCGTTTGTGAGTTGAATATACTAATTGCAGTTTTGCACGTGGAATATTTTGCCCTTTCTTGCTGTGTACAAGACTTTCTCAGCAGTCCGTGGTCACTGTTGTCTGATTCTCCTCTTCGTGATGTGTACATTTTCAATAGGAGACAGATCTGGACAGCAGAAAGACCAGTCAAGCCACACTGCTGTAACTCATGCAGAATGAGGCCTGCCATGAAATAGACATGGAGTTCCTTGGAAAAGATGTTGCCTTGATGACAGCATATGTCTCTCCATAAAAACCAATATAAGCCTATCTTCACAGAGCACCCATGTCATGGGGACTGATGCACCCCCATGCCATCACAGATGCTGGTTTTTGCGAGTTTTTCTTGGTAACAGTCTGGATAGTCTTTTTCATCTTTGGGATATAGAATCTGTTGTCCATTTTTTCCCCAAAACAAGCTGAAATCTGGATTTATCTGAGCACAGAAAGTTTCCACTGGCTTTCAGTCCATCTCAGGTGACTTCAGGCCCAGAGAACTCACTAGTGTTTCTGCTCAAAATTAATACATGTCTTCCTCTTTGCATAGTATAGTTTCAGGACTCATTTCCTAATGCTGCAGAAGACTGTGTTAAGTGTCAATGATTTTCCAAAATACTCCCGAGACCATGTGGCTATGTCCATCACGGTATCATGATGGTTTCTCAAACAATACCACCTGCGAGCTTGATGGTCATACAGCAACGGTTTCCACCCTTGTCCTTCACGCACCAAGATTTCCCCTGACTCCCTGAACCTTTTCATGATATTATGAACTGTAGATGGTGAAAGACCTAAATTCTTTGCAATCTTGCAATGAGAAACATTGTATTTGAACTGACTGAAAATTCTCTCAAAGTTTGGCACAAAGTGGTGAAACACAACCTTTCTTGCTGTCTAAGACTAAGCCTTTGGTGGATGCTCTTTTTATACTCAATCTTGATTATTTCACCTGTTTCCAGTTAAACTGCTAATTGTGGAACCTTCCTGTGTTACGTGTGTACCTTTTCAGTCTTATTTTGGCTCTCTTCCACCTTTTTGGAGCTTCTGACCAGCATTCATTTCTAAATGTATTTATTTTTAACAAACAGAATTAAGTTTGAAAATCTTATCTTTGCCATTTTATCTGTTAAATAAAGCTTCAAGTGAATTAACAAAGTATACATTATGGAAATTATACTATTGTGGAAATGGGGTTTGTACTAAGAAACGCTGAAATACATGTAATTAGTTCAAAGATTCTACTTTTGCTTCAAGTTGCAGTCAGTAATATAATTTGTAATGAAAATGAAATCAGAAGCATTTTTACTAGTGCTATTTGGACCTCACTGTATTTGCAGTTCAGCCTTTGTGTTGCAGGGCGATAGGGAATAGGTCTGTTAAAGGTGTCAGGTACCACAGGATCAGGTTTGTTCAGTCTGCAGTAGTCCAAATCCTGTCACATTGTTGCATACCTGCTTAGATTTTAGGGAATTAGGAATTAAATGCATAGGCATGAATGGACAGTTTAAGAATGTCTGGGTATTATCCATGGCGCAGTAGTAGAAGTATTATCTTGAATGAAAATATACTTAGCAACCCTGTCATTTGTGCAGTAAGGACAAGTCAAAGTATTTGAAAACATTTATGTAGATATAACTGTTATTTAATAAGGGATTACAAACATCTGTTGCCATCTGACCGAAGCATGCACCCAGTGTAATGTAGTGAGAAGTGTATATAGTAAAGGAAGTGAGTGTTTAGGTATGCTGTAGTCCTGTACTTTACTTTTTCTCCAGTGGGTTTGGGGAGCTATGCTGCTGGCAGTTTTGTGATATGCCACACACTTTGTGATCCCCACCGGAGACACACACACGCAGCAAAGACAAAACCCCACAGATGCAAAAAGGAAATAATCAGGGCAACGTTCAGAGAAGTGCAAATATTTTTTTGAGCACTTGAAAAAAACAACAACACATGCTAGACAACAAATCCTCCACCCCAGCAGCACCCTAACCTTACCCTCGAGTGCATTTGCATAAAACATTAAGCTGAACAAAATGATTACACCTGACAAGCCGAGTTGGAGGGAAAGCATCGCCGGTGGCAGCAAGTTATGCACGAATCGTGCAATCGTTTCTTCAACGGAGAACTGTTTCAAGACCGGCTTTTCTAAGCAGCGTTATGGCGCAGGCGAGCGATTAATCTCATCCTTTTGTTTTTGTCTGGGAGCCCCTCCGCCCCCTGTGTCCCTCCTACAAATCCAATTAATCAGCCTTAAATCAGGTTACTCTGCACCTCGCTGATAGGGCATTGTGATGGATATGCCAAAATTGATCTGAGGCACTTTGTTTTTATGCGGCTGCGCTCTGTAAAATCGTGCCTCCGCTATTTTGTATTATGCTCCTAAATGTTTGTCTTGTAATGCAATTAAAGCACACATGTACGCTTCCCCCGCATCCCCTCATCATTGTTTTCCGTGTGCAGCAAATTCACGTGCAGTCATGTTCTGACAGTACCATTTAACCCGAGGTGAAATGAAATAATTCTGGGAGATATTAAAAGAATCAGAGCGCTAAGGTTGTCATGCTGGTTCATATTCGAGAAGATGAACATCAAAACATTAATGCGCTTCTTATTTTTTTTTTCCCCACTTGAGTGACTGATGAAAATCCTGAATGTTTGAGCACTGGGATGAAGGATGACTTCTAGATAAAACTGAGAGAAAGAGATTACTTCACACTTTCGTGTTCTCTCCCGGGTAGAGGTGGGAGGTGGTAATATTTGGCAAAATATTTGCAAGCACAAACTTAAGGAATAAGTGGTGATAAGAACAGATGTCGACAGAAGCAGGTATGATTTTTAGCATGACAGACGGTGTCAAAAACCCCTGAGATGCTGTCACACTGACAAACTTTTCAAAGGAATGATGCACAGGCATGCAGTTAGTGAAGTATGCTGGGAGCCTCGCTTATAGTCTTGGCCCTGCTCTTAGGGAGTGCAGACAGTGCTAACTTATGCATTCTGCAGTTCTTAGCATACATTCAGCAACAAATCTTAAATGCATGGCAACATCCTGCTCTAGGATAGCAACTGATACTAATGTTGAAAATAGCAGTTGGACCGATAACCAATGCCATTACCGAATTCTTTGTTTTTGTTTAATAGCCCAGGTCCTGCAGAAATTATGCCTTCAAATCATCAGTGTGACACACAGACACACACATACTCACCCACAGCATAATTCTGGGTTTATTTGACACGTTTCCCTATCCATATCACCTCTAGCAGAGAAAAAAAAACAACAGAGAAAATGTTGACCCTTTTGGCTATTCATATTGCCTGGAGAAAGAAAGCAGGAAGTGTTCTAGCAATCAAAAGCAAACACACAAAGCACAAAAATATTTCTTAAATTGCTTAGTGGTTGCTTTGTAAGTTAGCCTAAAGATTTTTAATGTATGTACCTGTGAAGAAGGTGTGAGTGACATGGGTTACAAGAACATTATCCACAACATTTAGCCAGCACAAAATTGATGCGACGCAACAGACGGGCCACTGCTACCGGCCAATGTCATCTTATTTGCTGATAAACCGATGGCGATTAACAAGGTCAGCGTCAGCCGATACTGATGTTGGGTCAATAAAGTGGTGCCAGTACCCAAGAAGAATATAGCAAGTGTGTACAAAATGGAAATCAGCCAGCTGCCTATTCTGTCATTCCTTTATCCATTTTTATGAACCGCTTTATCCTGTTAGGGTTGTGTTGGATCCGGAGCCTATCCCGGGAGCACTGGACTCAAGGAATACACCCTTAATGGTCGTCAGGCCATCGACAGGTATACAGTACAGGCCAAAAGTTTGGACACACCTTCTCATTCAATGCGTTTTCTTTATTTTCCTGACTATTTACATTG
>JAOTRJ010000002.1:16611346-16622819 GCA_028564905.1 Leptodoras praelongus | reverse complement strand
CCACCCGGGGATCGAACCCGGGTCCTTCTTGCTGTGAGGCGACAGCGCTATCCACTGCGCCACCGTGCCGCCCTCCACGAGAGAACATTGAAAGCCAAAATGTTTTGACTCCTTTATCCATTTTACCATCTCCTGCTATGTTTCCAGTTGGTAAAAATACCACCAAGTATACACAACCCTGATCAGTACATGGTGCATTGTCCCTGACGCAAAAGAATTTACGTCACACATGCATCATACCCCACATCCTTTTTTTTTTTTTTACTTATTTTGGTTTGATTGTAAATTTGTGAGTGTGAACGCTAACAAAACCAGGACTAAAATGGAACAATGTATCAATTTTCTGCTTTGGTCCAGACCAACAGAACCAAACTACAAGTCTGAACACACCCTTAATTGGATGGACGCGGCTTTAATGCATGATGACTCATCAAAAAACTTTTATCGTTTTCCCAGAAGTGATAAATTACAAAAATTCTAAATGGGAATACGTTTAGAAACTTTTTTCTGTAGATGCACTATTGTACTGGTGTATATAATACTAAGTGACCGGTACAAAAAGCTCTGAAACATTAGTTTTGATTTCAGGGGAAGTTTAATTTAGGTGTAATTTACCATTTCACCAGGCAGTGATTAAGGATATTAACTATTATGATAAAAGCTCCCGTGTGCCCTACGATGGATTGGCGTCCTGTCTAGGGTTGTTCCTGCCTTGCGCCCTATGCTGCCGGCTAGGCACCGGCTCTCCCGTGACCCTGAAAAGGAATAAGCAGTTAAGAAAATGAATGAATGAATGAATAAAAGCTCCCAATGATTGGAAACACTTGACAACATTAATTCTAAAAATTTTGTAGGCCACATATATGACATCTTAAATATTTATTTCTAGTGTTGAGAATGAGCAACTACACCTGACTCTGTGTGTCCATTTCAAGACCTTGGTACCTTTTAAATGCTTTATTTTGTTGTTTATATTATTATTCTCTCTCTTTCTCTCTCTCTCTCTCTCTCTCTCTCCCTCCCTCTCTCTGAATTCCATGTTTATCTCCCGAGATACAGCCTGTGAATCACTATTAAAGAGTCCATCAAGCTGTCAAGCAATGTGGGCTGCATGTGCAGCGTGGGCCCAGCTCCCTCCAAACATACAACACTGCACCCGGAATAATGGAGGTGGCTGGGCTTTTTTTTTTTTTTTTAAATGTGGTCAGGCTGACTTGGAGATTCATTCTCTGCTGCCACATACCAAATTTGATTCTTTACTCAGAATGGGACTGCTGAACATTACTGAGCAATCTGAGAAGAAGGTTTTAGATGGGGGTACAAGGAGATGGTGGGGTGCTTGGAATGAAAAGTGGAAAAGCTTTCCATTCTGTCATTCCCAGGCAATGATTACATGGGAAGACTGAACCACAGCTTCTGAGAAAGCAAATGAGTGAGATGCTCTCTGCTTAACTGAGCACTGACAATGCAGCACCACAGATCCCATAGATGTGGTACTGGGTTTTAATGATGCTGGGTGAGGCATGGGTTTTTTGGTAACGGAGGAAGTTGCTCTTTTAGCTGCAACAGGACTACAGCTTTTCAGTTTTGGTGGGTTAGAGTTATTGTAAGGTATTGTAGGATGAATAATGCACAGTGTGGTCTAGCAGCCAAGAGAGCTCTAGTATAGCCACAATATTAAGTGCTCTTTCAAACAGCGGCAAACCGGCTATGTCAGTAAAGGCATAGTTTATATAAAGACACAGGTTATATATGTAGGTCTATAGTGGACATACAGTAGTTTTGGGAACTGTGATTATATCATTTTAACTATTACTATTATTATTATTATTATTATTATTATCCTTTTCTGTCTACTAATAATTACCAGTGATGGGCTTAATTACTGTCAGGTGTTTTTTCGCCTGCACTCCACTGACAGGCAAAACTGTAAAAGATATTATCTCCTGGCAACGAAAGGAGCAACTCAGCAGGTCTGTCAGGGAAGATGGACAAGCTAAAACAGATGAAGCAAGCCAGGGCACAGGGTTGCGTGCAGCTGCACTGCTTCCTGGGTCGGCACATCTGGTCACTCTCACCTGGAAACTCTGGAATAGGACTTCAGAAAGTGGGAGAGCTGTGTGCCCAAACACAGGGCTATACGGTTCCTAAAAAAAAATAAGGTGCCACACTCTATCTTAAATGATTGGTCCAGGCTTCATTGGCTGCTTGGATATTTGGAGAAATGCTTTGAGTCACAGATATTCCATGTCTCATGCTGTCAGGCAAAGAGCCTTTGAATGTTATGGGAGCATTGAAGTGATTTCAGATAAATTTCACAGATGATCCTCAACAGCTCAGAGTTTGGTATATCAAATTGCAATGTACAAAGAAACGAAAATTTGACACAAAAGTTTGATAAGTTGGATTGAGTCAAAATCAACACTGCATAGCGGTGGAGAAGAAGCATTGCTGAGAGGCATGGCAGCTCTTGGGGTGACAGGGCCTGGGCCAGAGGTCATGGCAGGGCTCTCTCTGAACTGCAGTTGCAGCCCTCTTGCTCTAGAGGCCCAGACTGATTACCGCACTGGGACTCAGCCACAGAGTGTTTTCATTAGGGAGAGGTCCAAGCTCATACAGGAAGGTTCTGGATCATTAATACATTTGAAACGGCAAATGAAAGGGGGCTGGCAGGCTTGCGAGGGGAGTCATGGGTTATTTTGAAATGGGAGAACCCTGCAGCAGTCTTGAGAGCCTCTGTGAATAAATAGCAAGATCGTCTTAACCCACACTTTTTTTTTCTCCTGTAACCTCTGCAGCCAATTTTCCTGCAATTTATAATAAATTGTTTGTGAAATCCTTGTCCATTCTGTTGCGAAGAATCAGTTCACAAAAACATGCAGAAATCTGCTTTAGTAAACTTATAGAGAGTTATATGTCTTTATAAGGCAGAGTAAGAAATCCAGAGTAAAATCTTTACGCTACTGCTCTGTTTACACAGAAATGTATGGCTCAATGACATTTGAGACATCAGAGTAGTGTGTGCTCATAGTTGTGTCAAAAAGAAAGCTGTTGTTCATTATTATTGAAGCAGGTCTGCTTATGTGTAGGTTATGTTATGTGTAGAACACTTACTCATAATAGTAAAAAAGGTGAATTTTCTTGACTCGTCATCCTGAGTGGTCACACGATTCATTTTCTGTTATAGTAGCTTGGGCAGAAATGCTGGCTGCAAAGAAAGTTGGAGGTTTATAGTAATTTGTAAACTCATTCTGTTGGATTATCATTATACACTGACTTGTATGAAAGATGTTCCGTGAAGGTTTTTTTTTAAGTGATTGTTGGTTGAGATGTTTTCTGTGAGGACACATTTATATATTTGACAGGAATCATGCTGTATCATTATAAATTGCATTTTTTATTAACTTTTACAGAGGTGAAAAAAAGAAGCTGGTCAGGATGTTTATAGCTGCTATAACAAGTGATACATGGGAAACATGGGAACTTGTGGATTGTGGATTTTAAACCGCATTAAATGTGACTATAAATTGCTAAAGCATGCAAATATTGATTGATTAATTTATGTGGTATTAGAAGAGCACATTAATAAGTAAATTAGAAATACGAATAAATAAATATTGCAGGGAATGCAATTATAGGAAAAGAATAATTCTTTGGGTGGTAACAATAACTGTCTCGCACAGGGCCGCATCACACCAACACCACCCCATCATTGATCTTGATTGGATAATTAGTTGGGATTATTAATTCTACATTCACCATCATTTCCAAGAGCATACAGCACACCTAAAAACACATAACAGTAAATTTCTTCACCTCCTTTCAACGCTGTTGTTTAGAGTCTACTGTACATGTGTTTTGTTAATTATGAAAGGACAAAGGATGTTCATTTGTGACTTCTCTGCCTGTGTTATTTGGAGTGTGTAATATGTCTCTCCTTGTGGCTTTACCAAAGGTATGTATTACCAGCACCCAGAACCACTGTACATCAGATAAAATTCTCGGGTCAGTTTCAGAACCTCTTAATATTTCACCTTGCACAGTTGTAAAATGACTTGTATTGATTTCTCATTTCTTATTTATGCTGTCTGGTGCCAGAGCAAAGTGCTAATCACATACCTTTATTTCAGCTTCATGGCTTTAATGGGGCACTGTAGTGTTTATTATTTGATCTGTACTAATACAGATGTTGAAGGAGCCATTTTGAATCTGTAACAGTCTCATCGTGTATAAATAATACATATTATCACTAGAATGTGTGTGTGTGTGTTGTTGTTTTGTTTTTTTTTAGCGGTGCCTCACAGTCATTCCTTTGTCATTTCACCCCAGAGGAACATTGTGACAGATAATATGAATAAAGCCCTTCTCATCCTCACATCAAGCTTTTTTTTTCAGTCTATGAAAGGCAGAGGAAGGAGGGAAAAAAATCAAATCAATTCAACTTTTGAACAGAACATAATTTGGTCAACAGTTAATAACTTTGGTGGCAGCAGCCTTGTGAAATCTCTTTTGTGAGGGGAAAAGGCGGAGGGCTTTTTTTATGAGCAGCCATTTCTCTTGCACCAGGTTTTTGTTTACACTTTCATTATATCTCTACTACATTATCTGATGCCTCCATCCCATTTTCAATCTCGCTCTTGCTCGGTTTTAATCTCGGCCCTTTCTTTGACTGCTCTCTGCACGCCGAGGCAGGAGAGGAGAGAGGTTGTATTACTGCTCATGAATCAACGCAAAATGAAATGCACTCTCCAGTCCCTTCCACGTGGTTTTAATTTATAGCAGTGGGACTGCAGATGCAAAAAAAAAAAAAAAAGAAAAAGAAAAGCTTTTAATGTAATCTGACCACTTAATTCAGTACTTAATTTATGAGCCAAGTCTGATGCAAGGAATGTTTTAGAGAATGAATTAGTGCCAATTTCAATCTTGATTGCTATGTTGATGATATAAATAATAGTTTAGATCATAAGTACGGCGTTGCAGATGTTTATAAAATAGTAGTTAACAACTACCTTTTTCTTTTTTAAACCTTCTTTCCAATGAAATCTGTAATCAATATTTTTATCTGCATGTTAGCGTTACAGTACTTTACTGGCTAATTTCTCCCCCAAATACCCCAGATTGTCTTTCAGGCTGACTTGTTATTTCTAAAGCCTTTTGAGTGGTTCAGGCTTTTATTGATGCCTCAGCTGTTAATATTATATCCCTTTGCCTCTCATCTGCGATCCAATCAATTTATGTGAGTTGGATTTAGTTTGTTTTGCCTTATCCATTATCATCAATCCTGCAGGGTCTTTGGTTAACACATTAAGAAGTCCACAGGCATTTGAAGGGAAATGGAATGGAGCATCATGTTTTAGTGCTGACAGCCACAAAAACCAATGAAAGATTATTCCACATCACTGCTCTGTTTGCCTTATGACACTGTGTAAAGGAGGGATTTGTCACACCCTGCAGTTAAAATCATATACAAGTGTTTAATAGAGTGACGTTTTATTATTATTATTATTATTATTATTATTATTATTATTATTATTATTTTAGTCAAGTGTTTATTTCTCATGACTAACTTCCCGCTATAAGTAGCCCTCAGAGATTAAAATGCATAAGTGCCCAGACATTTTCAATATATGCAGTTCCTTAGAAAAAAATATTTGAATGATTATGAGGGCATTTAAGGGGGGCATTTCTAACTAAATCTAACTTTCTAAAGCAGTTCCTTAGATTACTAAACACACAAGGTGTTTGACCTTCAGGAAACTATGCTGCTGTCAAATCAGTGTGCAGTGCATTATTTAACAGCATTTCAGATTGTTTATTTGTTTATTTTATTTTAGTCAGTCAGTCAGTCAGTCATTTTCTGTACCGCTTATTCAAACTAAGCAAGAATACTCTTACACATGATTTGAATGATTGCTGTAATTAATGATTTTAGCTAGTAAGTGATAGTAATGTTAAATATCTTACAATAAACAGTTATTATAAAGGCTTTTTTTTTAAACAGATTGAATAATACCGGTTAAAAAATGGGTAATATTGTGGCAAGTAATATAGGGATGGATTAACTGATATACGTATAGAAAAAGAAAGTAATATAAGAATAGAATTTTTTCTTGCAAAAGGGGTTGATAACGAGTCAACACAAGAGCCTAAAAGGACATTTACATCTTATCTCATTTACATGGCCGAGCAGTTGAGGGTTGAATGCCTTCCTCAGGGGTCCAGCAGTGACTGATAGACAGAGGTGTGGTTTGAAATTACGATCTTCTGGTCAGTAGTCCAATGTCTTAACCACTGTGCTTCACTGCCTCTATCAAAGATAGAGAAGAAAATTGAGTTACAAGAGCTAGCTAAACTACAGCAGCCATGCTGGTTCATAATACAAATAACCTATTTTCAGTACAAATATATTATTAATAAGTATATAATACGGTTACAGTAGCAATGCTACAGCGAGTCACAGAGTGAAGTGTACTAGATGTATGTTCTTATTTTTTGTATTAGTTTCATTACCTCTATTTGATTGTAAGAACTAGAATGATATGTAATACGTACTAATACGTAATGCATGAATATAAGGTAGTTACAGTGTAGTATATGTGTAATATATATGTGTAAATAATGTTAATTACAGCAAGTAATTGAATGTGCATAACTACACACTTGACATTACAGTTAAGGTTAGCACTTGGGCCTTGTTTGTCTAATAGATTGTTTATCTATATGACTATATATATTTATATGTGTCATGAATCACGACGTAGTTATATTTACAGTGTACAATAAATTGTGAGGTAAATGAGTGTCAGTGAGGTACATTTGTCAATAAAGTGCATTGATTAACAATAATATTAAAATTATTGGGGCTGTGGTAGCCCAGTAGGTTAGGACTCCAGGTTGTCAATCAGAAGGTCAGGGGTTTGAGCCCCAGCATTGACTGCTGCTGTAGGGCCTCTGAGCAAGGCCCTTAAATCGCTGCTTAACCCAACCACCAAGGGGTGCACACACAGTGCCGATCTCAAGCCCGGTTAATGGGTTGTGTCAGGAAGAGCATCTGGCATAAAGACTTGTGCCAGATTAAGATTCAGCTACCCCAAGGAATTGGGAGAAAGCTGTTAAAAGGAGAGGAAAAAACTATCAGCTATGGTTTTAATGAGCCAGAATGATCACTGAGCTGCATTATAAAAAATAACAAATGAGAACAAATTGAATTGTTTTTTCATACATTGCATTAACGTCGCTTCAGAGTATTGAGCATTGAGGATTTTATGGAGGTGAAATCTGAACTTATTACACTGTCTGCTTTACTTGCACCAAACACATTGTAGAAATCGTCAGAAGTTTGTTTTGAAAAAATAGACTTGTCGATATTCTTGCAGTAAGGTTTCCTCATCTCATCTCTTCCACCTATTCTTACTTTCCACTCTGACTCTGTGTCCAAAATCACTCACTACTCACTGTGTAGTATATCTGTCCACTATATAGTGAGTTTGCATGTTGTAATGCTGTCCAAATAGATAGAAGTGAGAATGTATTACCCTATGTAGTTAACTTAAAGTATCCCACAATGCATTGTGAAAAGTAGTGTACAACTGATGGTCACTAACTCAGGACTGTGTATGCTGAAAAGAACAAATATTTGAATGATTATGAGAATGAAGAAAGAAAGATTTCTAGCTTTCTAACTTTCTAAAGCTTTGTTTTTCAGCATATTTGTAAATAATATTAGTTACATCTTCCAAAAGTTATTAAGAAAAATACAATACAAAAATAAGACAAGACGTAAGATGTTCAATAAGAAAGAAAGTACAAGTTCAGGGTCTCAGGCTTTCAGAATTGTTGCTTACCAGTGACCAAGTCTTCCAAAACTTTGGTAATTGTGGTAATCGAGACAGCAAGTCAGTTTCAACAGGTAGCACCAGTGATACTAGAGAGAGAGAGAGAGAGAGAGAGATACATATTCATATAGTATACCCTAGAAGAAGAGTAAAAAAAAAAAGCATTTTCTTGCACGATATATCAGTATCACAAACAAATTCTTTTAATCTTTGCTCAAAACCTTATCAGTCTTAAAAAAAGTTGTTTTATGAAAAGCATTATTCAGAAGTATTTTTGATGGAGTGTAGTGTGGTTTTCCTTATGATGACAGACACAAGACATCCATGAGCTGTGACACAGAAATAATGTTTCATATTTATGTTTTAATAAGTTAAATATGAACAGAGCAGTGCAATACAACACTAAAGTCCATAATAAAGTACTTCTTGTTTATTAATTTGGGAAAATACTCTCAGATTGCAGCCAGCCGACGCTGATCTGGTATGTTTTAAATGTATGACAGCAGTGACATAATTAACAGCACAGATAAGATGTCCGAAAGTGTTTATTCGTTTTCGCGATGAGCTCACTATATAGTCCTCTACATAGTACTCCCTAGATAGTGAATAGGGAGTAGTGATGGATTTCAGACACAGACTGAGTGTACCAATAAGAGGTAAAATATGAAAAGCAAAAGTCAGTGCATGTGCTTTGGGGCTTTTGTTTTGTCTGTGCTGTCTTTACTTTATTTTGTCTATATAAGGCGGAGAGGATAAGGTGGAATATAAGGTGGAATTTTGAGTAATGCTTCAGAAACTTCTGAAAATATAGCCAGTTCTACAAAGGATTACTATTTATAGAAATGTAGCCAGCATCATGGGTAAGAATGACTCAATGTCATTTTGGATTTGGATGTAATTTTGATTTGGATTTAAATAATAATATAATAATAATTGTAAACATATAATATATAATATAATAAAATAATATAATATAAAATATAATATAATATATATAATATATATTAAAAAATGTAAAAACATTTTTAAAATAAATTAATAATAATAACAACAATAATAATAATAATATACATAATAATAATAATAGTTATTATTATTAATATAGTTATTATTATATATTTAAGATATTTTTATATAAAACATAATTTTTCACTCTATTTTTTGTGGACTTTATTCAGTAGGGTTACTGTCTAACTCAGAAATTGGATCCTGTTTGTAAAGTAACTCCCAAAGCAGTCTCTCTGTATGTTGAGTATTTACATTTAAAAAAAAAAAAAGGCAGATTCACTGTTATATTTTGGTAAAGTGACTCTCAGAGCTGTGATGTGCAGAGCTGTAACACTCTGAGAGAGGATAAAGGAGATCAGTGCTGAGCTGTGGCAGTATTTATTTGTTTTGAAGTGTTGCAAAGCCTTGAACATGTTCACAAAGCGCTTTTGTCTTTCTCACATCCAGAGTAAATAAAGCGGGGGTTAAATAGCATGTTGATATAAATAAGAACGAGGCTGTTCTGATACAATCCTGATACAAATTTGATGTCACCAGAAACGTGTACAAGAGCCATGTAATTGTTTGTTAGCACCCAGAAGACCTTTTTTTTTTAAAAATATGTAAGCCTTTAGTGGACTATGATAACATGGAAAATAAAATACTCTCTGGAAGCCACATGTTGTTGATCCATGAAGAGACTTTTCACTCATTAAAACAATTGAACCCATGATGAATTTGGGCAAGACATCAGCGAGAGACATCTGCATGCTTTGAAGCAAACAAACAGAGAACCGGATGATATCTGAATGTTCCTTTGCTGTCTGGGTGTGACTGTGTTGTTCTGGGTGTTAATGCATTCACTGAGCGGTTTTATGATGATGTAGGGTGTGAGGTACAGGACAGTGACAGTGTTGCATGTTTCTCACAGAAGCACATCAGAGAGCAGAGGGGAATGGCTTCTCTTTTCAGCCCTAATGACCCAGTGGTTTCCTCTGGTGCATGTTCTGATGTTCCTCTGGCCTAATAATGCTCCTTTTTTCCTGTTATCTTTCCCCACCAAGGCCTCTAGCTATTCTGAATGCCTGGCACTGCAGTTGAGCATGGCCAAGACAAAGCTGTTTCTTAAGAAGCGAAAAAGGTTCAAATGAGAGCAGCCCCGTAAATTATTGAAAGAGAACACTTGCCCAGGGCACTGTGTAAATTACCCTGGTCACTGTACATATGCACAGGCTATATACACCCTGCTGCATTAAGCATTATGCATACCCAAGTCTGTGACAATGAACAAAGAGACTTCAGTAAGACAGATCTGTAGAGCTACATGACACTCACATGCAGCACAAGCCTGGATTTGGGTTTCATGTTATTGTTGAAGCTAAAATAGTTCAGCTTAACATCTTTCCTTATAATAGCAGTGAGTTTACTCTTTCCCACTAATGGTGTGGTTTACTTCTACATATTTGATGACACCCATGAAAAAATATCCACACTCATTTGATAGCAGGGCCTACAGAGATAGATTTACTGCATGTATTGTCCATTTTTGTATGTTCATCTCAATGAATGTACAAAAGACAGGGCAGTGATCAGGTAAATTCATTGAACTTGTACCCGGAGTGTTACTCACTAACGCTGAATATCACTGCAACAGAGGTTGTGTGTGCAAATGAATACTTCTGAAGTTAACAACATGATACCGTTTGCTAAGTACAGAATAAAGTATGATGGGATGTGCTGTTATTAGAAAGTAATCAACAACGGGGAGGTGTGATGCAGCCTGAAGTGAAACGGAGTCACTGCTGTCACACTGAATTGGATTGGTTTCATATAACATTCAAGCATATCTTGATGTGTTTTATTCCTCTTAAACAAAGCAATTTGCCACTACGTCTAATTTATATATTAACGAATGAACAGTTTGATTCATTTATGATTTGCATTTAACATTGTGAAACCTCTGTGGGACAAGTCAGTTGCTGTTATCAATTTGAATTAATAGTAAGCGCTTTCATATAAACCTATTATCGAATTACAGCTGGCAATACTGTCAGAGCTGCTGTCATAGAAAATTAATCAACTTTCTGGCCAATCAGTTCAGAGAATTGATTAAATTTGGTGTTAGTCATAATGATAACAAAGTTTAGTTAAGTTAAACAATTCACAAAATGATGACTTATTACTGTGGTTATAGTCATCTGGTTTGTCTTTTTTTTACACATCTCAACACCTGGGCAGTTCTAGGTTACTGACCAGAAGGTTGGGGATTCAAGCCCCAGCACCACCAAAATGCCACTGTCAGGCCCTTGAGCAAAGCCCTTAACTTCATTTGCTCCAGGTTTGCTGTATCATGGCTGACCCTGCGCCCTGACCCCAGCTTCTTAACAAGCTGGGATATGCAAAGAAAAGAATTTCACTGTGTTGTAATGTACCCCGATCAGGCATAACATTATGACCACCTCCTTTTCTCTGCACTCATTGTCCATTTTCTCAGTTCCACTTCCCATATAGCTGCACTTTGTAGTTCTACACTTACAGCCTGTAGTCCATCTGTTTCTCTACACACTTTGTTAGACTCCTTTACTCTGTTCTCTAATGGTCAGGACCCCCACAGGACCAGCACAGATCAGGTACTATTTGGGTGGTGGATC
>JAOTRJ010000002.1:16567573-16577669 GCA_028564905.1 Leptodoras praelongus | reverse complement strand
ACAGGACCAGCACAGATCAGGTACTATTTGGGTGGTGGATCATTCTCAGCACTGCAGTGACACTGATGTGGTGGTGCTGTGTTAGTGTGTGTTGTACTGGTGTACTGGTACAGTCTGTACTGGTACAGTCTGTAGAACTCTAAAGTGCATCCATTGGTAAGTGAAACTGAGAAAATGGACAATGAGTTTAGAGACAAAGAGGTGGTCATAATGTTGTGCTTGATCAATCAACAATTTGTAAAAGTGCATGAAAAATTCTTGAAATGTTGAAGAAAGGTTATGGACAAGCTACCCTATCGTCTACTGATAGCACAAAGCTTTCAACACAGTGATCACAGGAGATGAATCATGGGTGTTCGAGTATGATCCTGAGACAAAAAGACAAAGTGCTAAATGGATTTCTGATTCTTACGGCATCATTCATAAAGAATTCATATCAGAAGGCCAAATGGTAAACGGAACATTTGAGGAAGAAGGCTTTTGCATGTCCATCATCAGATGTCCTCTTCATGGATCCTCCATCATAAGAACGCACCGAGTCACACTTCACTGGCTGTGAGAGAATGCTGTGGTCTCTGGCACCAAACGTTAACAGCAGATGCTTTAAATCCTTTAGCTTGTGAGGATCAGACTTTTTTTTCCAGCACATCCCACAGATGCTCAATCATTCCTGAACAGTGTGGCGGGGCACATTATGCTGTTGAAAGAGGCCATTGGCATTAGGGCATACTGCTGAAATGACAGGGTGTACTTTCTCTGCAACAGTGTTTAGCTAGGTGGTACATGTCAAAGTAACATCTCTATGAATGCTCAGACCCAAGGATTCCCAGCATAACATTCCCAGGGCATCACACTGCTTCTTCTGGCTAACCTTCTTCCCGTAGTGCATCCTGGTGCCATCTCTTCCCCGGGGAAATGACGGAATTTGTGCTAGAGTAGCTCTTCTGTGGGATCAAACCACACGGGCTAGCGTTTGCTCCCCTTACTCATCAGTGAGCCTTGGGCACCCATGACAGCCCACATTTTGGAGATGCTTTTACCAAATTGTCAAGCCATAACAATCTGGCCCTTGTCAAAAGTCACTCAGATCAATACGCTTGCCCTTTTCCCATTTTTCCTGCTTCCAACACATCAACTGACTATTCATTTAATGCCAATATATATATCCCATGCCTTGAAACTCAAGAAGACTAGACTAGAAGAATATGGAGTTATCGAGATTTATTCTTTCAATTTAAAAAAAAAGAAAAAAAGAAAGACTGTCCTGGCTTCCAAAATGTGTCAGTTCTGAGATTACAAAGAAATTAGAAAGAATAGTCTTAAATTTACATTAGATATGTTAGGTTGGTGTTCGCTGTAAGCACCTGTCTACTTACCACTGACAGGAGATCATCGAGTGACTTCATGACGTCTCCCTTCCATCTCTGTTTTCCGAAAGCCGTGTCCTTTCTTAATGTTGCGTTTCCTCATCTCTTCTTTGACACCGCTGCTGACAAAAAAAAAAGTTTGGATTTGTTAAAATGTCAAGTCCTGATGCCTCAAGGTTAACATAATAATACCTCTCTAGGCACTGTCAGATTAATAATGCATTTTTGTAGGTTTGCCAAGAATAAAAAGAAAGGGAGCACCCTGATGCAACTGACACGTCGACCTCAAAATCAGTAGAAACCTTAATGTCAAAAGACCTTCCTTTATTTTATTTTTGTTAGCAGAAGCCGTCTCCTAGTATTACCATTTTAGCGATTTCTCTGTAGACATAATATCGTAAGCATGTTCAAAAAACAGTGATAATCTGGTTTTGAAATGCCTTTGGTGATGTGGATTTTCCAGATTAGCATAAGTCCCAGAAACACATTACATCATGTGGTATGCATTTAAATATGACTCCCTTTCAATATTTGATAGGTAGTATTTCAGGGAAGTATTTGACATAGTTCTTGTAAAATAGTTCTGATGTATTAGTGCTTCTAATCAAAGCAAAAGAGCAAAAAGGTAAAAGGAACTCTCAGCACAGGGCTTTTCAAACTTTTTGGGTAAATGACTCCAAATGGAAAGCTTTCTGCCACCCCGAGCCTTGATCACATTAATTTTTCTTTTAAATTCCAAATTAATAATGTAACATTTGAACATGTATTGTATCAGTTACATACAGTATGTACATGTAATACACCATTCATTCATTCATTCATTTTCTTAACCACTTATTCCTTTTCAGGGTCATGAGAGAGCCGGTGTCTAGCCGACAGCATAGGGCGCAAGGCAGGAACAACCCTAGACAGGGTGCCAATCCATCGTAGGGCACACACACGTGCACACACACTAGGGCCACTTTAGAGACACCAATCAACCTAACGTGCATGTCTCTGGACTGTGGGAAGAAACCGGAGTACCCGGAGTAAACCCACCTGGACACGGCGAGGACATGCAGACTCCACACAGAAAGGACCCACCCGGGCATCGAACCCGGGACCTTCTTAGACATGAAACATTTAAAATACAATAATAGAATACACAAAGACATGGATGAGAAATGTCACACAGTTAAATATTAGTACAGTTACAGAAGCCAAAAGATCTGTTTTGTCTGTCCTTTAAAATTGATTTAGAATTCCCCAGAGTAACAAAGTAAAACTTTAATTCCTTCTGCATGTTGGCAGTCATGGTCTGGTGGTTAGGGTGTCTGCCCCGTGATCGGAAGGTCCCGGGTTCGATTCCCGTGACTGGACTTGGCTGGAGTGCCCTTGAGCAAGGCACCTAACCCCCATTGGCTCCCCGGGCACTGTGGCTAGGGCTGCCCACCGCTCCAGGCATGTGTTCACAAGCACAAGTGACAAAATATGTCTCACTCAGTTGTTCCAGGTGGTAGGGGCAGAATATTTAAAAGCCTTTTTACCCAGTTCTGTTCTGACCTTTGGTATGTCCTGAGAGCGCAGGCCATAATGGCTGAGGGTTCTAGACAGAAGTGTGCATAAATATGAAGGATAGTGCCCAAGAACGCATTTATAGATAAAAAACAGCCAATGAGACAGTCTGCGATGAGTCAGAGACGGACTTTTTGCATTTGCATACAAGGTACAGTGATGGGTTTGATAGCTACGGCCCACTCGGGGATCGAGCCCAGGACCTTCCTGCTGTGAGGCGACGGTGCTACCCACCGAACCACCGTGCCGCCCATGTAATACACCAAGTGACTAAAAAAAAGCAGCGGGTTAGTGTTAGTGTTCAATAAATGTCTAAATAAGTACATAGCTGATAGCACAAGTTTACGATTTCAGATAAATACTTTGATCATGTTGTTGTATAGTACATGCTACAGAAAATGTACAGAAACCTAATCAGTTCATTTTTTAATCAGATACCTGCTATTAAATTGGCCATGATTTTCCTGTGCCAGAGTCAGAATGGAAATTTAAGTGTAATTCTATTCCCATTTCTCCTTCTGTGGGCAGATTTGACAATGTTAGAACTTTATTCTGGTTGAGATTCATGTAAAAGTCAATGTAAAATGTATTTTTTCTTCTTTTTTTCAGTGCACTAAGAGCCCTGATTTTACTCCTGGCTTGAGACTACTCTGTTTAAAAGTTTGGCCATCAGTTACTAACAGCTGTCCTTAACACTTGTGAGGATGTTGCATCCTCCTTGTTCAGGCATGCCATGGCTTCACACCAGTCTGTCCGTCACACTCCAGGGCTCCCGAGCCGGACAGCAGCCCAACCAAAAGGTGCTGTTGTTTACTGTTGTGTTTGCCTTCCTCCTCTGTCTGTGGCTGCTGTGTTCCTGCTGAGCCAGACTCCCTCTGCGCCTCAGTCAGCTCTGCCACTGATCTGCGGGGTGCGCAGGGTTAGGGAAAGGGTCAAAACCCAACAAGCTGTGCCCAGAGATGAGCTCACGCCTGCTGAGCAGGACGCACATTCAGCCCAGGTGGTACGCCTGCCACCCTGCTCACTGATTCATGTAGATGAGCCACACATACACACTGACACCGGCAAATAAACTTCACTCAGGACGTGCCTTTAAAATGCCTTTGAATAGTTCTGACATGGTCCTGCAGGTTTATGAATAAACAGCCAAGCAGCCAGCTGTGATGTTCAAATGGCACATCTCTCTACCTCTCTTTTTCCTCTTGCTCTCTCACTTTCTTACTCCATCTCTTTCTTTCTTCCACAAAATTTTAGATTATTATATATATATTATATATTATAGAATTTGAAAGTATTCGTAAAGCACACTCATGTAAGATGTAATGTTTTTGACTAGAAATTTGTAGAAATTGTCTAGAATTTGACTGGGAATGAGTAAAAATTTCACACTGTGCTGCTGAATAGTCTAGAGGGCGTCTCACTTCAGTTCAATTCACTAAACATTTATTGACAGGAATATATTTAGTTACAGTATTCCCAAATCATCATTGAAACGATAAGAGGTGCTATAAATGGGTTATAAGAAATCAGCTTTGTATTCCTGGCTGGAGCAAGACTGGTGTCTTTGTGTATATGTATTGTTCTCTCTCTCTGTCTCTCTCTGTCTCTCTCTCTCTGCTTTTTTCTTAGTTTAGTTTTAATGATATACCTGGCCTCTGCCACATGGGAGTGCCTCCTAAGAGCCCCAGCACACTGACTGCTGTTGCCTAACCTTCATGTGCGATCAATAAGCCTTTTTCAGAGGCCTCATCTTTACACTTTATGCTTTTCACTCTTGAAGGACCACTTACAATCTTGTTCAGACCCTGCATTTGATCAGTGTAGTTGCACTTGACTAGCAAGCATGGGCAGATAATTGGGGGAATGAAAGAACTTGGATCATCAGGGACCCTGAATGCACTTTTTTACATAATAGAGATTCTTTCAAACAGCAAGCTACTTTAAATTGCAAATAGGTTAAGACATTAGCTCATCTCTAAACTTTACCCAACCTTAATTAATAAAAGAAAATCCCTGTCTTAAAAAAAGGGAAGTTTCATTTAATATTGGCTTCACTTCTTCCATGACGTCTTTATTGCTGTGATGTCCAGGAACAATTTCTTAATCTTCTTTTGTCAAGATGACATCACTCGTTAAGCTGCTTCAATGATTTATCCCTAGTTCTAATTAATGGAATATGTATTGAAGGGAGGTTTCCAGGACAAACATTGACTTGATGCCCTCAAGCTAAAAGACTTCAGTGGAGAAGATGGATGGAGGCTCCCCCCATCCTTTAGAGGTCAATGATTTCCCTTCCCATGTCAGAGGAGAAATAAACAGCAAGACATGGAGAGCTATATTCTGTTCTGTGTTTGAGTTCAAGAGTTGCAGATCCCTATCTCCAAGAATCCCCCTTCCCCTCCCCTTTCTATCCTTCCTACCCTCGCTCCCCCTTCTCCTTAGTTCATTATGCATTTTTTTGTTTATGCTTGGGTGCAGCCATCGTTGCTCCTGATAGTTTTGGGTCAAGCATGACTGGCTATGGGTTACTCTAAATAAATACACAGGGACTAGCCAGGAAGGAGTTGGTATGCTGCAGTTACCGCTGAATCGCCCTTGATTAATCAGTTGGCAGATGTAGAGTGACTGTTTGTGTACACTCCTAGGTCCCTGTTTGGAGGACAGAGCAGACAGTGTCAATGATGCTGGACCACCTTGGCTGGTTGCATGGACATGCATACAGTAGATGAACAGCCACAAGACATGAAGGTAGATGCTCCAGACCCTCGATCTAAATGGAACATGTGAATATGCATGTATCTTCACATATCAATATCTACATATTTTCACGAGACATTTTAATAGGAAAAAATGTACACATTCATGCAATTATGTAATCAACCAATCATGTAGCAGCAGGGCAATACATAGTATCATGCAGATACAGGTCAAGAGCTTCAATTAATGTTTACATCAGACATGAGAATGTCAGTGACTTTGGCCATGGCATGGTTGTTGGTGCCAGATGGGCTGGTTGAGCATTTCTGAAGGCACTGATCCCTGTGTATTGGAATACAGAGAATGGTGCAGCCAAAAAAAAAACAGCGAACAGTTGTCTTGCAGAAGGTATTGCCTAGCATAAAGTTGTGCAGGCTGGTTTGAGCATGGAGGAAAGGCTGCAGTAACTCAAATAACCAGTCTTTACAACTGTGGTGACCATAAAAGCATATGCACATTTCAAAGCTTGAGTTCAATGGGCTACAACATCAGAAAATCACATTGGGTCCCATTGGATTAGTAACCCTGGGCAGGAACCTCAGAAGAACTGACCCCTCCACACAGCCACGCATTAACCAATGCATAGAGCACTGAATGCCCCTCCTACCTACACAAAGTATGCAGAATAGACTACCATGTACTACATTACAGGTTCATTTGAGTAGTCTCTGTTCCAGAAAGAAGTCTTACCCTTGAAAGAAGGTAGTCTCGCAAACCCATCCACCAATCATTCAAGTCCAGCTCCTTAACAACCTTCAACTCGATGGCCAGTAGTGACAGCATGCTTTCACTGGCCCAACGTAGTTCAGAGTTTGTTATTAATATGACCCATAAGGGACCATGAAAGTTATAATTAACAGTTAGTTTGATTATCCTTTTTTTCATCCACATATCTAGCTCAAGTTAAAAACTAGACTTTAACTGCAAACTTCCGATTTTCTTCAGATTCTCTGACTTTAATTTCATTGGCCTGTGTATTGTGTTCGGTTTGACAACATAATGGCCTAATCATTCACTTCAAATCTTTCCTCATTAAGGACCTCCTAAATGGCCAGGACCCATGGACACATGCCCAGTAGGATTAGTAATCCATCCCTGGTTTTGACCACTATTTCCAATCCTATATACTGATGTATTTCCCATCGATATACACTGATCAGGCATAACATTATGACCACTTACTTTTCACTACTCTCATTGTCCATTTTCTCAGTTCTACTTACCATATAGCTGTACTTTGTAGTTCTACAATTACAGACAATTGTAGTTCTACACTAACACACCACCACATCAGTGTCATTGCAGTGCTGAGAATGATCCACCACCCAAATAGTACCGGATCTGGGGTGGTCCTGTGGGGGTCCTGACCATTAGAGAACAGAGTAAAGGGGACTAACAAAGTGTGTAGAGAAACAGATGGACTACAGTCTGTAATTGTAGAACTACAAAGTGCATCTATTTGCTAAGAGGGACTGAGAAAATGGACAATGAATTAGTGAGAAAATGAGGTAATGATAATGTTATGCCTGATCGGGGTAAATGCAAATGGCACTTTTCTCACTGCACCTACTGAAACAGCCAGTCGAGCAGTATTTGTCACTGAAACTCCTGCCATCCAGCCCCAATGAACCTTCTTTTACTCACTTAGATCTTTTCTCTTGCCATGCAAAATTGAGGTTATCTGCCAACTCTAAGTGTACACATATTTTAGTGGTCATCATTAATGTAATCACTCTGATTGGATCTACAAATGCTCAGATCTACAGCCTGATTTAAAATTTTCCAGTACAGTACACTACAGGGAAACTGATACACAAACTCCATATCCAACAACTGATTCTCTAAGCACAAAATGACTTTTTGCACCGTGCCTTGATTTTGAAAACCCCTCAAGCAGAGCGAGTGTATCTTCTGCCTGCAGTCACGTGGTCAGGAAGCGATGAAGGCCAGATTCTCCACTCAGCGGATGGACAGTCTCCTGGCACGTAGCCATGGTTTATAGATTTTCATCGTTGCTTGCGTCATTCCTCTTTCTGTTCATCTCTTCTGGTCTCATCTGGTCTGGTCCATCCCCCACCCTGCCCTGCGGCAGCCATCATTAGACGCAGCAGTGGCCTCTCACCTGTCAGCTCCACTCTGGCCGGGGTCACTAAAGCCTCATCTGGCCTGGCCGTGTGTCTTGCGGCCCTGGGCAACACTGCCCTTATCCTCAGGCAAGGTGCAGCCCCATGTGGCGTCTCTGTCTGGCAAAAAGCTTATCTGCTCTTATTGCAGCAATAGACTTCAGGCCCAAGCTGAAGCCCTAAGCTTCAGAGGAGATCTAGATAGAAGGAGGTAGAAAGAACGAGAGTTAGACTGAAGGGTTAAGGGAGCGAGCTCTGAGAGGTCTGAGACAGAGAGATGGGGATTTGCCTAAAGCAATTGCTGAGGCAAAAAGCATTCCTCAAAACATTGGTGCAGGAGAGACCACCATAGGCACGTTTCCCTGCAGGACTTTGCCCAGCAGGCTCTTTCATACTGCATGTGCCGGACACAGATGCTCTCAGCTCTCACCTTACATCTCAAGAACGCCATCTTTTAACCATTGTACTTTAATATTCCCATCAGCTCCGGGCCAGAGCTACACCTTTACTGCCTGTTTTTATCATTTATCCAACTCATTATATATGTTTACTTATGCACCTCATTACCCACGTGCATTACTCATTTGTGTGTACATTTAATTTGCTGACCTTCACTCACACGGCGAAGGATTTGATTCTTTCTGGCATAATGCAGCGTGTAGGACAAGGCCATATGCCACCAATTGCGGGAAATTGCTCTGGATGGATATTATCGATATGAAAAAAACTCAGGCAGCATTTGAAGCACCATTAATTTTCTCTGTGTTCGTTTTTTCCCCCTTTAACGATTAAATGACTTGGCACACCAAACGGGCCTGTTATCATCCTTGCAGACACTCCAATCACGCTCCATAATCACAGTTTCCGAGGCAGAATGGACCTGGGGCCGTGGCCAACAGCCACTAATGTGGGCCTCCACGGGCCACTCGCCTACAGATGGGCATCTGCCATGATACACGCGGGCCACAGGAAACAGAGCTCCAGCCGAAAGCGCTCGCAGGATTACTCTGCTGCTCTAAATTACTGCAGAAATGCTGTACACTAATGAGAAGGTATGGAAAACTTGCAAACAAGATCGTAATCGCGGACTGATTACGCTAACCACTGCTCTTTTATGCATCAGCTGAAAATTCTTTTAGCAGAATGAAAACACCAGAGTTGTTCTGGGAGAAAATAGTGGTCCCTAATTTGCACAACGCAAAAACCAATAAGTTCACTTAAATGATTAATGGAGAATAATTAATTTGGTTCATTTATTTTTTTCGAGTAGTAATTACATTTGTAATTGTAATTAAACAGGTAACTGAGCACAATTAAAGAAAGAATCAATTATTTTTTGAACAAGCATTACAACTGAGTTTGTGTGTGAGAGAGAGTATGTATGTACATGTGTGTGGTGAAAATGGTTTGTAAAACCATAAGGTACATGACGGAGGCACTTTTGTGACAGATGGAAACAACATGACTTTTCCTGGGTCTTGCTGAGGTTTTCTGCAGATTATTAACACAAATCCTGCATGAATACACAGCACCCCTCTTTAAAAAAGGACTCCAAATTTTACTGGCAACACTTGTGGTTATTTCCTTGTTTTCTTCGTAAAACCTTTTACATCCGTCTTTCATAGAACAGCTGTCCTGTGTTTCCCACAACCCTTTCCCCTTCTGTCTGACTCAGAGAGCAAGTGTACAAATGCTTCCTCTTTGTCTTCCTGACCAAAGAAGTGCAGCCAAAAAGGACACAAATATATTTCTGTCAGCACAGTCTGCATATTTCAAACCGCCTCTAAAAAGGTCTAACACGTACACAAGTCACGTAGTACAGTGTACATGATATTAATCTTAAACAAGAACTTTTGACACTTTTTGTGCATTATCTTTACAGAATAAACATGTCACTAAAAGAATCATTAATGCTTATTATGTAGTTTTTATACCACAGCGCTGTTTGAATTTACTGTTTGAAACACCAAATGTGGGAATATCATTTCGAAATCTGGTGTTTCATCTCTCCAGTAGAGTTCCAGAGACATGGAGAATCAATGCCAAGGGTGCGATGAAGCTGTTCTGGCAGCACATGGTGGCCCAACACCTTAATAAGCTACTTGATGTTGGTTTTTCCTTCGATTTGTCACCCATCTGTGTGTATATATATATTCGTGGCCAGTCTTCAGAGTGTGAAGGTTCAATTCACAGGGTAAGAGCACAGTTTTTTTAAGAGGGCTTAAAATCCCTCTGACCACTGTGCAGGACTTGTATATGTCATTCCCAAGACAAACTGACGCTGTATTGGCCGCA
>JAOTRJ010000002.1:16555272-16567331 GCA_028564905.1 Leptodoras praelongus | reverse complement strand
ACTAATAAATTATTGTGGTCTAAAATGACAGGTGTTTCAGTTTCATTGTCTAACCCCTGTATATATATATATATAAATTATAGACTATAGACTGTATATGCACTGAATTACTAGTAAAATTGGTATACCACTTAATACTCGGTAGGTCCACCATGGAATCTTGGAGGGAATGTTGCACCGTCCTCATGCTGATGTTTTTTGAGGCCCCAGGTATGTCAGATTCCAGAGTTCTAAAAATGTCTTCTGTTTTGAAAGCATTAAATCAAGTTTCCAGATATAAAATAAAGCATTTGAGGGATAATAAATCCATCCCTTGCACTCTTGGTTTTAGCATATCATTTCAATAACTGCACTTTTTGTGCATCATAAATCTCTGGGAGATGAGCCATTAGTTTAAATGATCAGCTGAGGATGAGACATATGGAGAGGATTGTACAGAAGTAGCCAACTGTAGCTAAAGTTTTTTTTATGAGATTTGAGAGTCTTTCCTTGAATGCTTGCAAAATATAATATACAAAATACATATCCTTTGACCATATGTAATATGTTGGAGACATTTACTGTGCTATATGAGCAGGTTAATACATAGTATGTGCAAATTAATTATATTGTTATTATGAGTGCTATTACAAGGCATTTTTATTCTATAAAGTCTTGTCTTCTCTGGTCTATCAGTTATTTCTTAACAAGCAAATCAAACCCAGAGTTTGTATAAGGTAAATCTTATTATTTTACATGCATTTTTTTAGTGAAATCCCATAATTTAACATATGTGTACTGTATTAATTACATTATTTACATCCTTCTGGATTTAAAGGTACGGTGAAGCCTTATATCATGCTTAACTGTGGTTTCTGTACTGAAACATAAATTCAAAATGAATACAGGCTTAATAAAAAATGAAGTTTTTAGCTCTGAGCAAATATTTTACAGAATAACAGAGACCTTCAGCCAATACTACAGAATTCTGACTTAAAGGATCACTGACCTCACCTTTAACTTACCGACTGTAATTCTAGATCAAATAAATAAACAAACAAACAAACAAATAAATATATAAGAATTTCAGTAAACGTATCTATCACCAGAAACCCTCAGCCCGTACACACAGTTTGAGAAAGTTGTTTGTATCCAGCAGCAGGCCTGTAACTGTGATGGGCAGCTCTGAGAAATGTGTGGAAGAAAACTTCTTTCAACTGAACATCCCATCTCAAGTGCTTGAGGTCTGTTGTGTAAGCAAGTAGCATTGTCAGAGCAGAATGTTCATTTAATTTGACACAGGAATGGTTTAAATGACTTAAAGAAAATAAAGGCTCAGCTATTTATATTTGGCTGACATTTGTGAAGGTCTGGTTTACCCAAAATACACATTTACGTGATTGTTTGTGCCATCAACTCATGGTTATTTACTCGAGTCTTGTACTCTGTAATGGACGGCTTGGCAAGCTGAATTATCATCGGGATAGGAAAAACACTTGAAGTTAATGAGCCATGGTAAGTATGTGTGGTGCTCTTTGCCAAATCATCTTAAAACTAAAGCCAAACCAGGTTCCACTGTTTCAGAACACATTAGCAGGAGGCGATGACAGAACGTGGTCTTGACCATTCCTTTCCTTCTCAAAGAGGTCAAGAGGACAGGAGGAAGTAAAAAAAATGTCCTGTTAGTACAGGAAACAGATAACGGCCTTTTAGAATGGGAAATACGGCTCGCCACACAGTACTGAATGTATGTTTAGGTTGCACTATGTCTGTGGTGAGTTACGATATAAACACTGTATCCGGGAGATTCGAGTTAAAGCGTTCCTTCTCTTTTCAAATATGATTCTTGAACGAAAACATAAGCAAAACGTGGAAACAATAAAAGATGATTGTTTAGACTTAGTGGAAACATGCAAGAATGAAACAGTTTGAGATGGCAAATCATGTTTTTGTTTGTGGAGGTTTTGCATTACAGGTTTTACATTCTCTGACTACTCTGACAGTTCCAACCTGCAGTTCCTTATAGAGTAGAATGTAGAATGGCTAAATTCTTGAACACCAAAACTATATCCAAGCATCTGTATTTTGACATTTAACACTCATCACAAAGCTCATATCAGTTACTGCTGACTGCATCCATGCTATCGTTTTGTGCTTGAATTTACACGGTTTAATCCGTCCCAAGCCATCATTAATTTCTCATCAGATACAGTATTTCCAGTTGAGTATGAAAGTGAAACATCATTAATATGATAATTGTGATATAAAGACTCTTCCTGCACACTGGGTTTTAAACAGTAATATAAGTATGGCAAATTTATGACTAATCTATATAAAGGCAGCAGTAATATACCTTATTATGTGCATGAATCATCTAAAAGCTAGGACCAGAGGTGCAAATGGCCTTAAATGATTACTTCAATATAATTGAACTGAATTTATTTAAAAGTCATCATTTCTGTTCTCATTTTATTGAGCAATATCCATGCTGCTTCCTCTCAGTGTTAAGCGCGTACCCACTACTGTATTACCGAGTTAATGGGACAGATAATTGACAGTAAGCCATAGGAGGTTAATGATAGACATTTAATTGACTTCTTTCGGAGTGTCTCAGCCTGTTCCTTCTCTTTTGGGACAGTTTTGGGATTAGATTCAGAGACTTCAAGCAGTTATGGAGTTTGCCTGCCATCGGAAGAAAGTGAAATTAAGTCATCATGTCTCATATTTATGTGAAGCCGTGGCAGGTGAAGTGGCTGACCTGTTGTGTGTGTGACCTATAGGTCTAGCATCGGTTAGGACAAGAGTCTATTTCATCTGACGCCACATTCTGCACTTGCTGAGTAGGACAAGTCCGCTACTGTCCCAGCTTGGCTGCTGACTGCCTCCTATTTACAGCACACATCCGCTTCATCTTAACTTGAACAATTCCAGGCCAGGAAGGAGCATTTCCTTTTCTGAAAGGCATGGAGTGTGGAAAGGCTCGAGACCACAGAGACAATGAAATTGACACCGCAAATTGTCCTCCAAGAACTTTGTTACAATGGTGTCTCAGGATACATCAGGATATTCCGTCAGAGCTTTAACTCTACACCCTGTTCCAGTACACAGACTCGGATATAGGTACCAAATCGTTTATTCATTAAACCAAAACATCTTCAGTCTCATTATTTAAACACTTTGATATGTTTAGCTCTGGAACTTTTTTTTTTTTAATTTATAGTAATCTTATGCACCATAGGCTGGTGGCCCACTCATTTGATAGTATGTAAATAGTTAGGAGTGGCACTGAGGAGGATGGCACTGAGCCATACATCACTTGTATCACTTAAAGTGTTGCGGCTGAGCTGATAGATGAAGATTCAGGAGATGGGAGTGGGGCTAGACGTGGAAAGGTGTTAGAAGGTTGAGGATATTTCTCATAGCAATTATTGAAAGTGTTTTCGCTGACATCACAGTCCTAGCTCATATATCAAGGCTTGAGCAACATGAATATGAAACAGCAGCACGGTGTGAACGGAGGACGATGGAGCAGTAAAAATTAGTGGGTTACTTAGGGTGAAAAATGAGCACTGCAGAGGGTTAAGCAGGCAGCATTAGTCCATGGGTCTTGCTGTAAAATGCCATCACAGTTTCCTTCAATCTTTTTCTTTTCATGTGCTTTGTATATTTAGAGTTGTCATAACCAGTGCAGGAAACTGTTATGATTACAAATAGTGGAAGTATAGCATTGCTAGGCTCGGGAGACAAGCGAAAAAGGAAGGGGTAGAGAAGTGCTGATGGGAAACAGCATCACAGAGATGGAAATACTTGAAAACTGGCATGGCGATGTTAAGGTTTTTGGCATGTGTGTGTGTGGTGAAAGCTCTAGAGGATCTGGTTGGTACAAAGAGTGTGAGCGCTGATTCCCTGTGTGTGCTTGCTGCAGGATGTGGAGGATACCGAGCTCTTGAATCAGCTATCTCCAGGCCAACATCGCTTCCCTCAAGAGGCCATCGTCGAGCATTGTGGCCTGTCTGGAGTGCATCTGGCCTGGCTGTGCTGCACACATCCTCCCCTCTTACTTGCTACAGGAGGGACTTTCTATAAAACTTAACATTCCCAGCCAAGGAAAGAAAGGATCGCTTCTCTCTTTGGATACATAGCACGGCAACCATTCCTATTATGGATGTTAGGACATGCTTAAGCCCCACCTCTGGTTTCTCCCTCGCTTTTCCTCTCTGGTGCTCTTTCTTTCTTTTTTTCCCTCCAGCTGCGCTCCCTCACAGCATGGCCTTTGACTGCAATGACAGAAATAACAGTGCAGCTTAAATATGGGACATCTGCATACATGTCTGATCACCCTTCCTTTCCCTTCCCCCCTCGCATGGTTTGCCTAAACAAAGTCTGGATCCTCCTACTTGGAAGCTCTTGAGAACTTCACAGGCCTTCAGTCTCATGCCTTTGCTCCAAACTTGCTCTTTGGCCACATTTCCACATGGCCTGACTGTGAACTCGGTGTGAGAGAGGTTATAGTGAGGATAGAGTGGGTGTTGTGGGGACAGTGTGAGTGTGTGAATTTGTGAATAATACATGTGAGGTAAAGCGTGTTCCACCAGGATGTGTCATTTAGAGCCAGTCCATTCTTAAGAAATCAGGATCCTTGAGACTTTTAGCATCCAGATGAATCCTGCTTGACGGGAAATCAGGGTCAGGGCTTGAGAAGGTCATCGAAAGGTGACTTACTGGCCACAGGGAACTCAACACAAAAAAACCACCTCAACTACCCTTAACCACTCCCAACACACACACACAGGTTTCTATTGCTCTCCTTGTTTCATTTTCATTAGGACTCTCCTGCTGAGGTCTGAACTTCTTGCCCTGCCTGAACCAGGGTGACAGCTCAGTAAATCACGCCACTTTAGTGGACCTGCCTGCTTTTTTATACACTTTAATCACAGAACTCCTGCCGCAAGGAAGATTGGGCCAGTGTATGGAATTCACCTATAAAAAACAGAGAGGGAGTATGTAGAGGCTGATGTGCTTCTCGGAGCAGAGCGGCTGATAGAAACTCGTTAGCTTCTTGCTGAGACAGTGCTCCAATGGGGCCATGCTGTTTTCACTCAGTGACAATCAATCGCTCAGGAGCAACAGGTCCAGGCTATAAACCTGAGGTCATATCCAGACGCGTATATAGTTTCTCATCTGGAATGAGGAGATGAACACGTCGGTAGGATTCGCAGACAAGACCTTGGCCTTTGTTTTTTATTAACGGTTACTCACAGCTTCAATGTGGTTTGGAATGATCGGAGGCCATCTTTCACCAAATATCACTGCAGCTTTAAAACTGTAGCGTTTTGGCACTGCTGCAAAAAAGTGACTTGAATATAAGCCACCAGTTACTGAAATGGAGCATACTAAATTTCATATTATCAAATTACTTGAAACAGGTGACTGAATTGGAGGTTCGCGTTTAATATTATATCATCCATGACGTTTAAATTAAATATATCATTTATACTATATAGTATACTCTTATATATACAAGATTGGTATAGCCCTAATGCTCTGGATCAATTTAAATTGATCTGTTCTTGGTGATAGTTTGTTAAGACTAGAGACTAAAAATATACACTAGCTGTATATTGGATTTATATAAACTGAAAAGGGCAATTAAACTTAAAAATTAGTACTTTTTCTAAATAAAAATTAAGAAAGAAAGTAAAAGATAGCTGTTGTAAGTACACTACACATTTTGGTTGAGATTACTGAGATTATACACTGAAGTACCAGAAAAACCGGTACTGGAACCTATGCAAAATACATAGCAAAGACATCTATGCACATCAATGGTTGTGTCCACCAAAGTGTATATAAAGTAATAGACATCTATGGAAGCTTCTAGAGCTGTTTCCTCCATGAGAATAGCAAGTTATCATGATTTTGCAATTTTCAGCACGGTTTAATAGTTGGAGCTCATGAGATAGGTCATAGCATTTCGGAGGTAAAAGCTTGAATTTTTACATTTGAGCATTTCAAGGGTGTACCGTCACAAGAATTCTAGCAACACACCGAACTTACAACAGCAGTGTGGCTATAAAAAGACTCTGGGTGAGCGTGACCAGCATCAGTTGGCAAGAATCGTTTTATGCTGGGGCCTCAACAAACATCAGTGTGAGGACTGTGCAATAATCACAGTACAAAATAACTGGTACACCAGTTTTTCTGGTATTTCAGTGTACATACTGTATCATGTCAAAGGAAATTCTATATTTGGACTAATTACCCTTTTTATGACAAATCAGTTCTGTAATCACAGTTCTGTGTAGCAGGGGTATTCACTTTTAATTCATGGAGGTCTAGTTACATTGCTTGCTTACAAAGTCATAGTAAGCAATTGATATGACTGAATAGTGACAACAGATAACTTTTAAATGGTACGACTGGAAGGTTGTTTAAACAAAAAAAAAGGCTGTGAAAGGATTTCAAGACCCATTTCAAGAAGAACTGTAACTTTTCGTGCTTTTACACAGTATAATGTCATCCATTCACCTTTAAACACTGCTTTTGTCATTGACCTTTTTTAAGCAAACCATGTCATCAGTTCACTAATCAGTACAGAGAGGGCAAAGAAAATGAAAAATCTATGTATGTAATCAAAGTGTGTGAAAACGCTCCCATTTTTGACTTAATGTCTTTAGCCCTATATTGAGTTTCTGGTCCAATGAGCTTTGCTCGGCTAAATAACTCATATAAATTCATGTGATTGAATAATCCACTACAGAGAATCTCTAGGGCTGCTTACCTACTGACAGTTTTTATTCATACATTTATCAGCTATGTTGCAGTAATTTTTTTTCAAGTAAAAAAATGGTTCAGTCCACTGAAACACTTCACTCGGTCTCTGTCTAAGGACCGAGGCTGAGGACAGCTGCTTATAGTATATAGTATACTTTATAGTATATTATAGTATAGTACTAGAAAGAGAAGTATTAAGAAGTCATTGTTTTTTGGAGCATCAAATGTACATTAATCACCAGATCTACTGTATCAAACATTTCTCATCACACACGGGGGCTAAAGTGTAGTGTTTTAGGTTTATGCTCAGGTTTCAGGTGTGGGGAAGTGTTTTGGTAACCCACTGGGCCCATGGAAAACATGGCAGCTTTCCATGATGACACATGCAACATAAACTTACAATGGTAATTCTACATGGCTAAGTTGAACTCTGAAATGGATTAAAGTGCATCTGTGCTAGGATGAGCTTTCTAGAGCATATCTTCAAAGAACTTGGGCTGGTGATTCAGATGGATAATAACTTTGATTGGAGGAAATAATGCTTTCCATGTGACTTTGGTGGTTTCCAAGTCTACTATAAGTGTGCTGCTCCTCATTTCTACGACAGAGCCCAGATGTGTCTAAGAAGTCAGTTAGCAAACAGATCAAGAGCTATGTCTCTCTCTCTCTCTCTCTCTCTCTTTGGGTCTTCCACTTATGCTTGTCCCCGTGGAGGCCCACTTCATGCAAGATATTTATAGATCCTGTGTTGACATTGGACGGCATGTGGAGAAAAATAGCTATGACTCAAAACCACAAGACAAATGGCAGTGTTGCTTACTGCTGTTGTAATGACAGCCCTGGCCTAGTGCAGCATGCAGGTGACATCTCACTGCTGTCTGGATAGGAGAGCTAGAGACAAAGAGAGTCTGACTGGCCAAACACATTAAAAGAAACCTTCCATCTCCTAGCTCCGACTTGGATCACTGAGGGGAGAAAAATCAACTCCAAGTCCCATAAATCCATCCAAAAAGAAAAAAAAACACAAATTTACACACAAAATTAAAATCATAGCAAAATGGCAATTGTTTTTAGAGCTTTCAGTATCAGAGCTTGGTCAGTTAATGGAATGGAATGTTAGTTAACCTGCCATCTAAGCTAACTCACAAGAACTGTTATGAATTGTTATATATTTTGAATCATCTTCAACTGATTGCTAGCTAGCTGACAAGTACTGAGAACTGACTACATATTACTGACGTTACACTGCCTTGTGTCAACTGATTGTTTACAGAAATGAGCCCTTGGTGTAAACGGTTTACCAATTAATGCTTACTAATTGCATTACCTATCCAAGAGGTACATATGTACCTTAGATTTCAACCCTTCACAATCAACAGGTCTTTTTCATGTTGAAAAGAAGTTTCAACATGATTTACTATTTTATAGGCTTATTTTTATTTAACAGCATTCCCCGTGTTTACTTTTCTGAGTGCCAAAGATGCAGCTGGAAGAAAATGGACTTGTGGGAGTGCTATAACAGAAGAGACGTATGTTACATTCATGTGAGTACTGAGAAGTTTCCGAGCTCTGAGTAAATAATAAAAAAGAAAGTCTATTTGAATGGCCCTCTAAAGTAGTTTCCATTCGGAAAGTCAGAGTTTCTTAAGAGCTCTAACTCTTCTGGGATGGCCTTTCAACAAATTGGTATGCGAAATAGTTATAATAGCGTGTTATAATCCTTTAAAGCAGGCTTTTGAGTTTATACTATAGCAGCCTTTCAGTGCTACTAATGATGAATTACTATAGCAAATGTCACAACTCCTCTTTCAAAATAAATACACTAAATAACACTCCTGGGCATTGTTAAAAAGGTATTTGAGGGCTTTTCATATCCATAGAGACACGGAACAAGAGGTTACTGAAGATTACTGTTGTAAGTCTATTTTTGAGAAACAGCAATAAACACAAGTGCAGATCACAAATATCAGTTTTTTCCATGCAGTTTATGATACACAGTTTTACACAGGTCCCCAAACTCACTATTTCCACATTATTTGCAAAAAATAAAATATTAAAAATGTTTGATTTTGCCTCCCGGTTCTGCATGTTTGTATCAGACCAAAATGATACTGCAGCATTAAAACCCTTCTGTCTGCTCCTCTAGCTAGGTTTGATTCTCATTTTAGGAGGATCCTAGATTAGAGGATGTACAGGTGGTTTTCTGGTTGGATCTGGAGTGTATTAGAGTCATCGGTAGAAAAACCGAGCTGCAGATGGAGACAGCAGCGAGGGGAAGTGGGCATTAGTCCACACCCCCACCAAATACCGATTACATCATCCCAGGCAACCCAGACACGCACAAACACTGACACACACAGACCTGGATATGGGGGGTCCATTCTGACAACAGACAAGCTGACTTGGCATCGTGCTGGTCGAGGCGCTCCAAGAAAAGCAGAGCGGCCCACAAGAGGGCCGGGGCTTTTGTGTTTGTGGACTGTCACACTTCATCACGAGGGAAAGCTATAACAGGCCCGGGAAGAGCTTTGAAGCTTGGGGAGGGTGTGTGGGGATAGCCTCTGTGGCTACGTCTGATGTCAGATCCAATATTCTGATTGCGTGCTACTTTCCAGATTAAAATTGTGTTTGTCGGGTGTGAGTTAAACCGTCCACGTATTGTGTATCACAGGGCAGACGGCCTAATTACAGCACCGTGCTTCACTTTGTAAGCAAAGGAGAGGCAGACCCGGCCAAACAGGTAATACTGGAAGAAGTAAAAAAAAAAGGAGAAACGTTTATAATGATTATAACTATGAAAATACTATAAATATGAAAATATGATCTGACTAATAATAAAATGAATAAAAAATAAAAATTCATTTAAAAACATGTCATTGAACAATGAAACATCAATAATTGTTCATGTGTGAGCCTTTGTATTTGGAAGGAGTTCTGCGTGCACGCGTTTTCTAACAGTCAGTACTTCTTCCACCAAGGGAAAGTTTTCATGATAGATGTTTCTTTTTCCATCAGAGAGAAGCTGGTGAGGGAACTACTGTTTCTAGCTGTTCTAACAGAAACAGAAACTGTTTTGCAGATGTTCCACAACATTAAATGGTGCTATAAATGGATAGAAAGTATGACATGCAATTTGTTAATTAATAAAAATGTTATCTTTGACAAACTGCTGTAGTATAAGATAAGTAAAACACTTCCGCGTGTGTTGTTAAAGGAAGATAATCAACTTTGGAGTGGCACATCACACCACCCTGGCATGATTTATTTCTTACTCAAACAACATTATCCTTTCGCTATAGCAAACGTTCCATGTGGCACCTTGACAACATTTGACATCACTATTATGCACCACATAAAAATATAATAACTTAGTCCTAAATTCTTGAATACACCTGGGCCTTAAAAGTATAGAATGTGTTTTATTGCCAGTGGAAGGCTGAGCAGAACTTGAAATGTTAATCAGGAGAGCTTGTTTGCCTTTCCAGGCTTCCACTGATGATTAAGATAAGACCTGGATTAAATGGAACAGTGTGTCTCTGTGAAACATTCAGGGGCTACATATGGAATTGTATTTGGCAGCTGGGTCAGGTGACGGCTGGCTTGGAGTGTGTATGCTTTTCTCAAGTTGTTTGGAAATTAAAGGATCTTGTACGTTAATGGACCACATCCCTTTGGCTGTGACTTCACAGAGGGGAGAAAGAAGCCATAATTTGATTCTGGGATTTTTGCAAGCAAAACAAAACACTTTCAAATCAAGACAATATTTGGAAAATCACATTTACCAAGAAGAGTAGCTGTTTGAGAGGCTGCCCAATTTCTAGCTAATGAAAGCATCGTGGACACTTTGATCCTGCAATTTATCCTTTTCTTTGTTAATAATAAATGCTATGTATTGCAGACTTTATTTTAATGGAGACATGAATAAGTCCATGTGAATGTCTGGATCACCTTTACAGTAGAAGTGTAAGACAAATGCTGTGTTTATAAACACACAGAAGAAAGGAGGCTTTCCTGTGTGTTTCTGCTCAGTGGTGCATCAGTGAACATTTTCTTTGCTAGTTCTGTAGTAAATGATGTTAAAGGCCCGGGCTCTGTGCACAGGCTTATTATTTTCCATCATTAGCAGCTGCTGAGTGCAAGCCACTGAAATGGAGCACAATTTGAACCAAGGCCAGTTCCATTGTTTACATATTTCCTCAAATTTCTAATCAAGATTCAGTTAGCTTGAGACATTAAGGCCCTAGTACTCAATTTACCCAAGCCAATTGTTAATTGTCTGTAAAAATGTGTACAGATTCCTGGTTGTGTTGTTCACAAAGGTCTTTTGATGTGGGTGAAACATATAAAGGCCTCATTATATGTATCCGGCCACAGAGCATTAGCCTCAAGGGTCAGCTGGTTGAGCTCTGATTGAGGTACTTCCATAGACTTTTAGATCAACTATACTATTAACCTAAGTTATTAGTGGAGTAATTTAATATGAAATGTAAAATCATCACACACCCTCAAAATGTTTTATTTGGCATTTTTTAATGTGGGATCAAACTGAAGCCAAGTTTTCTAAATTTACAGTACACAGTGTTCTTCAGTAACTGCACACTCACTATATATACACACACCAGTCCAACACTGGGCACTGGACACTACACACACACTAATTCACACACACCTGGGGGCACTTTAGAATAGCCAACCCACCTTGCGGGATGTTTTTGGGAGGTGGGAGGAAAACAGAGAACCCAGAGGAAACCATGAGGACACGGGGGAGCATGTGAAACTACATTTAGACAGTAACCTGAACTCAGGATTGAACCACAAATGTTGGCACTCTGAGGCAGCAGCACTACTCTCTGCACCAACACAATGTGCAAATGCAGAACAAATGCAGCAAACATAGTTAGCTAATATTAGAATACACTGGTCACTGTTGGCAGTCTAGCTGGTGACACAACGCTAGCTTTAACTTTACCTCACTCTATTTTCCACCAGAATAAAAGGGTTTACTCATTTACATAGTGCTATGTAGTATAACACTCTCTTTTCCTAATGCTACATTACACATAGCTGGTTAGTTGTTTAGCTAATGAAGTTAGCTAATATTACTTTATAATGGTCAAAATAGGCAACCAAAACAGCCCCCCCAGCTATCTTTTACCTGCTAGCTAGCTCTATCTTTTCCTGAAAGTTACCTCACTCTCTTTTCCTGAACACTAGTTAAATTTACCTCACTCTCTTTTCCACAACACTAGCTAAATTTACCTCACTCTCTTTTCCTGAACACTAGTTAAATTTACCTCACTCTCTTT
>JAOTRJ010000002.1:16528024-16543811 GCA_028564905.1 Leptodoras praelongus | reverse complement strand
AATCTACAATGTAAATAGTCATGAAAATAAAGAAAATGCATTGAATGAGAAGGTGTGTCCAAACTTTTGGCCTGTACGATATATAATGTTAGTCGTGGTTGCAGTATATATTTATGTAACTTTTTCACTTTCCAATATGTTTGACCAATACGTTTGAAAAAGTTCTCCAAATGTATTATTCAGCATTTCCCCCCAAGTGGAGTTAGAGAATATTAATTTTCAGGGCCTAATATTTGACCGGGTTGTGTTACGGAGTCTCTGTCAGGTCTTTTGCCTGATGTACTTTGTTCACTTCACCATGCTTCTTTCTGCCATGAGAGAGTTAATCAGAGTTAAAAAGTTCTCTTCCTGACAGAGCGAACAGCCTCTCATACCTGCACTGGACACTGCAGATCATCCTGTGCCTTTAGTGCACCTTCAGCCTGAGTGCCATCAAATTTTTACTGCTTGTTATTTTGGAATAGGGGGATAGACTGGCTGACACAATGTAAACAGGAATGGGGAAATGCTCTTTCTGTAGGTCTCTGTGAAAACAATGTCAGTCTCTCATTGGACATGACCTGATCGCGAAGGGCAGAGCTCATGGACCTGCCTCAGGGCCACTCTTCCTTTTTTTTACCCCCTCTCAGGCTTTTTTAGCTTTAGCAATCTCCAGAAAGGTCTATCCCCTTCACCATTGCTGAGTTCTGCATTATTCTGGTCAACGTGGGCCACCATGGTATTGTTCCTGCCTGCTCCTAACCCATCTTATTACTGGAAGCCCCACAGGTGGTTGTTGTTGTTGATGTTGTTGTTGTTGTTAGGCCCCTGAGGGCCATTAAACCTGCTGCCCTTATATTTTTTTTACCATACTATGGATGATCCATGGACTTCCACCTGCATATGATAAACACTGATTTCCGCTCTGTCTTTAGAGGAACAGCACACATTGCTATCTGAGTCTCTGTGTCCAGACCATCTTAGGCTTTTTATTTCAAGACAAATAGTTTTAGCAAAGAAAATAGGAAACTGCTCTTATTGTGTTTATTCACTGTAGGCTATAAGCTCAATTTCACTTTCTTTTTCAAACACAATCCTTGAATTTTTTGCTTCGCTGTTAATAAGGTGTGAGATTGGATTATATTGCCCTCTCCCCTTTATCCAAAACTCAGTGAAATAAGACAGTTAGACGAACTATGAAAAACAGACATGTATTTTTTTTTTCCTGCATGTGCAAACGAGTTACTTTATAAGTTTTATATACGCTCGTTTAACTTCAGTGAGTTTGCTCCACGCTATGTTTGCCCGTGTGCCTCTATTCAAAATGTTTTCCACTCAGCGTTTGCTGGAGTTTGATTTGTGGCGACGGGAATGAAAAGAAAAAGCCCCTACGATAATTAACTGTTGAATCACTCTCCCAGGAAAAGAGCAGTTTTAGCATCAAAAAATGTATTCTGTTTGGGAAGTGTGATATTTTGAAAGATTCATCCTAGCAGTTTGAAATAATTAGATGTTATTAAAATCTTTGGGGGAAATGACACTTGAACATAGATGAAAGAATATTTTTAGGTGGTGTACTGAAACACCCCTTTCGCTCTTTCTGCAACCGGTGAAGTGTGCGAGGAGAACTTGTGTGAACTGTGATGCAACAGTGCCACCTATGGCTGCGTCCGACTCACAGTCCATGCCGTGTTGCGCCTTTTTTTTTTTTTTTTTCTATTTTCCTAAAGAATTGGATTGCCTTTTCAGAAATCAAAAGAAGGTATCATTTTCTTTGGCAGTATTGTTAATAGGGGGTGGGTGAGGAGGAGGAGGGGGGAGGGGACGGGGGGTTATGGCGTACGGGGGAGCATCTTTTTCAGCGGTGATGTTAATCGTGTGGTGACAATGTGGCCTTGCTCTCATCCCTCCTCCTCGTGGTGGCTCTCAGGCTTTTGATGTGTGTAATCTGAGAGACACCACGCAGCCGGGCCGTGCACTGACGAGCCTGATCTCTGAACCTAGCTTTTAGACAGAGAGATAACAGTTTTGTCAGTGGAGAGATCATTCATTTCTTTATGTGCGCCCTGATTGCAGGGATATGCCTGAGATTGATGTACTCTTTCCTTCAAGTGCATGTCTAATAAATCAGCAGCCGAATTAAATGTCTGCTGCGCCTCGCGACCCGCGTAGAAGGATTCAAAATTCTCTAATAGGAGATATAAGGAATGGGAATAAGAGGAGATATTTGGCACCCCGGTTCCGCGTTTTTTTTTAATTCCTTCATGTTTACCTTTGACTTTGAGAAGCAGTGATGTTGATACAGTAATAACAAATAAAAAAGTTGATTTCTTTTATTCTCACAGCCGCGCCCTAGTGAAGACAGTCAGCTTGTAGCAGTCACGTCAGGCTGCAGTGCCGCCAAACCTACAGAATCTTACACGTGGACGTCTCGGATCCTGCGTTCTTGTGTCTGCATGTGCAGGTTCTCATGCCTGTGTGGATATGTGTGATATGATTTGTTAGCATCTCCTACCTCTTTGACTCACATATTGGTGCTATAAACTCTTAGAGGTCTTTCATCAGGTTGAACATTTCACCCTCTTGTACACCCCTGGATTTAAGTGAAGTTAAAAATAATGCTGGAAAAAACTACAGGGTTCTTTTTTGATATATTATAGCATCATTTTTTTTGTGGTTTGCCATTTAAAGGGTTAAGGCAAAAATATTTTTGTAACTTCATATAACCTCAAGAACATACACTATGTAGTTAGGTGAAAAATATATATGTAGGGAAACTTATTGCATGTCAGCTCCAGTATTTTAGGATATTTCATTTAGAAAAATGACTGGAACTCTGTGGTTTAACTGTGGTTTCGTGTGCTGGCTCTCTTGTATGTAAAACATTAATTAATGACCTGGTCTGTATTTTGACTTCTATAAATCTGATTTATACTCAGACTAATAGATGTTCTAGAAAATTCATATCCCTTTCTTGTCATATTTCTTTTTTAGAAAAGAGGAGGCTTGTTTGGGGTAGTCGATTTCCAGAGCCAGGATGTACCTGTGTCTTTTTTTTTTTTTTTTTTTTTTTCCTCCTGTTCTTCCCCCTCCACATTCTGACCCGTCATGAAAAGCCACAGAAGAGCAGCGCTCCGTCGCTTTGTAGCCGAACACTTCCTTCCGTCGGCGTGTATTAAAAACACAGGCGTTTTGGCTGAGCTAATCCTGGTGTTTAAGTGCACTCCTGGGCCCGAGCAGCCTCCTTTATCGACATCATCAGACGAGCACTGGGCCTCCTGAGAGCAGGGTCCACCAGGCCGGCCCGAAACACGCGTTTGTTTTTCCTCTTTTTCCTCTGTCTGTTCGTGTCTGGGCCTCGGCGCTAGGGGCTAACTTTTATCCGGAGCCTTCAGAAGGTTGGCGCTGGTGGAGCTCTCCCGCTGTGAGGCCGCGGGCCAGCGAGCTGCTGAGCCACGCTGATCGATTGTACGCCTGCACCGAGGTGTCCCGTGTGCTGCACGCTAGTGTGGAAAAAAATCAAAATCAAAACGTTTTGTGATTACTGTCACAATTATTGCTAAAATGGTGCTAAACTTAAAACAAAAACAAAAAATCTTTAGATCTGATAAGGAGAATGCACTGGGTACAAAAATTCTGTTATGGATCAAAAGTCACTCTGTATCAGTCCATTAGTTGATGAGAATTATGGATATGTGTCCATTATACAGTACACAGCCAGAGTAAAGCCCAAATCCTCCCAGAATATAAACATTCTTTTATATACATCAGCTGCTGTGTATGCTGTTGTTTTCTGAATTTATCGTGTTTCGACAGACAGAGCTGTTTCTCTAAGTGTTAGGAATGGGTGAGGTTTCTGCTTGTTTTCCACATGCGGAAGGATAGCGGCGTGGCTCAGATAGTAGCCGCTCGCATTGTTTCATGCCCAAGTGGAAGTGGTGGGACAGGATCTGTTCGACACACAGAGCCATTTCCTCAGCCATGATCAAACTCTCCCCAAACAGTAGATAAAGAGCTTTGCCTAAAGCCTTTGTAATTTGTATTTTTCTGCTCAATCTTGTTTAGTGATGATGGAGAGAGATAGGCCTTATCTCGGTTTGCCGAGGGCATGAACAGCCAACGCCGCTTGAACATTGTTGAAATAGAGTCTGCTTTTTTTGCCCTTTTATCAGTTGCGCTTGGCTATTAAGATGAGCTGTAGACATAGCTTGGAGTTATTTGCATCAGATCTCTTGTAACCCAGGTTTTAGACACGTTTTCTCCACCATTAGGTGAAGCAGTGGGATTGCGATTGAGCCACTGCAGCTTTCAGGCTGATACGCTACGGTCAATATGTGTAAGTAATCTGGGATAAGCGATCTTCTAAAATGCTGTCGAAATTTGAGTTATGAGGAACCGCTATCAGAGGTTCTGTGTAATTATTAAAGATAGATAAACGAGTTTGAATGCACGTAATAAGAGCAGCCAGTGCACATCGCAGGAATGTGGGCCTACCAATAAAACGCTCAGCCCTGGAGCCCGTCCAACAACAACATAGTTTTACTAAGGCAGAAATAAAGAGGCTATGAAGCTCAGAGTGCTTCAGATCACAGAGCCTTTCGCTTCCTTCATTGGTTCCTGGCTTTTTTCTTCTCACAGTCATCTCCTGGACTGTGAGCGATAGCTCTCAATCAGCTCCCACCGACTTATCCTGCCCAAAAAAACCCCACTGATGACTTTCAGTGTTTTGTTATGGAAAGCATTCCCTGGGAGAAATATTTGTGGCAGACCCTACACCTCCTGCTGCTGAAGCCATAAGCAGCCTTACAAAAACAGTGTCTGGAGTCTGGACAGTGTGTCAAACCTGAGGCCTTGCTTTTGCTTTTTTTCTGTCTGCTTAAGAGAAGAAGGGGGGGTGAGAGACTTCAGAGCTGACGGAGCTGTTGACAAGGATTCTGAAGATGGATCTTTGTGCTGTTTTTTTTTTTTCCTTTCGGTATAATGAGTGATGAGTATTAATCAGGAAAGCATTTGGCCAGACCAAAGTTAAGCAGTATTGTTGTGGTGAGTCAGACAGAGATGGATTCTTTTTCGTATTCTTCCTATGTAAGAAGTGTGAGAAGGATACATGCCAGTTCCTACTTGTTTATGTCTTTGGTTTTAAGTCGTGTCAGGACACGGGGGTGATTATTTTGTTCTTTCGGAGGAGATGTTATCTAACAACCGTTACCATTTAATAGAGAAGCATTGTGAGTCTGGATAACCTCTTCTTCTCACTTCTGAACTATGAAAGGATTTGTTGCTATATGACTCCCTTCCCTCAGCTCACACTTTTCCACGCATGTCAGTATGGAAATTCTTTTTTTTTTCTTTCTTTTTTTTTACGGCTGCGAGAGCACGGTGAAACCTTGGCTTTGTGCTTGCTTTGGCCGTGTGCAGGTTCAGCCCACCTCACGTCTGCCCTGTGTTTACGTAATAATATATATTTAAGAGGAAACTCGTGAAACGTTAATCTCTCCACTTTTTAACCCTGATGAATTTCTACATTTTCCAGCTGTGCGGGATGGCATATTTATGCACAAACCTATCTGTGAAAACGGCTCTGTCAGTGTAAATGAATCACGGCTAGCCTCATGTGTGCACTGCAGGCTAGGAGACTCAGGCCACATGTCTTCATTTCTAAAATATATATATATATATATCTGAAAAAAGGAAAGCGGAGGAAAGAAACAGTTTAGTGCAGGGTAAGGTGCTGAAAGGTTCCTCTGTTACTCCCACAGTGCTGTAAGTGTCTCAGAGAGGTCATCTTTGTTTTGTGGCTTGCGCAACCACAAAGTAAACTGTTATGGCTAGAACACAATGGTCAGTGTAAACTACTGGTATATATCACATTCCATAACACAGAGATCCTGCCTGGATTGTGTAATAGTGACTTCTCAGTCTGAGGTTTGCACTTCAGCAGGGAAGATGCACACAGTCGAGCACTGATTACACCAAGAAAAGAGCACCTTCCTGTAGTGGAGCACAACTTTGGCGTGCTGTGATCACTAACGGTGACTATTTCAAGTCATTCTATTACAAACCCCATTTCCAAAAAGTTGGAACACATTCTAAAAATGCAATAAAAACTGAAATCTGGTATTTGTTATTTCACTTGAAACTTTATTTAACAGACAAAAGAAGACAAAGAAGTTTGGACAGATGCATGTTTACCACTCTGTCACACCTCGTTATCTTTTAATTATGCTTTTTAATCATTTGTGAATTAAAGATAATAATTGTTGCAGTTTTGCAAATGGATTTTTTGCCCATTCTTGCTGTGAACAAGACTTGAGCTGCTCAGCAGTCCGTGGTCACTGTTGTCTGATTCTTCTCTTCATTGAAGCTACATACATTTTCAATAGGAGACAGATCTGGACTGTAGGCAGGCCAGTCAAACACACACATTCTTTGTATATGCAGCCACACTGTTGTAAATCGTGCAGAATGAGAATCTGGGAAAGAAAAAAAAGCATCTAATAGTTTAATCAGTATCACTCATGATCCAGCATTATGAAGCATGTAATTAATTTCCAACATTCCAATTGAATAAAAGACACATATTTTCCTTTTTAAGGCTAAGTGACAAAATCAGCAAACTGGCTAAATAAAATATTGCATTTTAATTAACTGCACTGTGAATTAATTTATGCAGCAACAGGCAGCACGGGCATGCATATAACAAACCACAGGAGGTGAAAATCACAATAAACTAATATTTTATAAGAAATGTTTAAGTTTCAGATTTATGATCAGTATTATTATATAATACATACAGGTGTAACATTTCTACTTTAGACTCATATGGTCATCTCAAATTCATCAATTCTGTCATTTCTCATTTTTTCAATGGAATCCAAAAGTCTGAGACCACACTGACATTTTTTTTTCATTTAAAAAAATTTATAATAATAAAAAGTGAGTTTTTAGGGTTTTGAACAATTTAAAACAAAGACCAGAAATTTTCAATATCTTCTCTGTTCCATATTCAACATTCCACACTATTTCTATGTCAGTGTTTGCATGTAAGCAGGTTTACAGATGGCACTCTAATGGATTTGAGCTAAAAATGGATCATCAGGTTTTTACGCAAACTTGTGGAGTCCATGCCAGCTCAGGTGCACACTGTCAATACAGCGAAATAACTCCTTCTTGTAAATCTTTCTAATTTTCACTTAAGTTCTTGGCGATGATCTGTTATGAAAAATGTTGTATTTGACTAGAAATTAAAGCAAACTAGAAACATTTCCACTGATCTCAGACATTTGGACCCCACTGAATATTTATTAGAGGTTACAGTCTACACAGTGCAATACATACCCAATTAAAAAGCATTTGAGTTTCAGAAAAAAATAATATATTCATCTTAATTATACTATAATATTGTATAGATGTGGAAGGCTCACATTAATATTGTACTAAGCATAAGCACTAGTTTCTTGAAAATTTTCTGAAAAGGTTTTCTGCCTCTATTCTCACTAAGATAATGTCTATACATTCTATTGGCACACATGGCTTTGCTTGGGTACGCTGGCCACTATTTGTGCAGTTCCAACAAACTCATTTAGTGTCATTTTAAATAAGTACTTAATGAGGCAGACAAGCAACAGCAGCACCAGGGATCCATAGATTTTCAAGGTTACTTTACTAATTTATTAGGTGCACACGATTACTTAGTGATCACAGGTTTGAACCGTATTCCTGTAAACCCTGTGGTAAAAGTGCTGGATTTTCACCTCATCTGACTCTTACTCCAGTAGACCAGTAGAACAACCAGTGTGACTTTAACTGAAAAATCATTACTAAGAGGCATTCATAGTCGGTGTTTGACCCTGGATGCTGACCCATGATCGTCAGCTTGTGTTTGTGCTGTAGTGTGTCACCTTGTCTTTGGATGATTCTGTCCTGTTAAGTAAAGGGCAGCAAAAAAAACAAGAGGGTCCTCATGTGTTCAGCAAAGCCTCTCAGTATATCTCAGACAGCAGCACTGGATTAAGTGTGTGTGTATGTGTGTCAGTGTCAGGCCCAGAAGGTGTTTAGAAATTTTATGAAACCCAATTTGTTTGACCTTACATGTATTGTCACTGAGGTCCTTCTATCCAGGCAGTGCTGTGTGTGTGCAAGGAACCAATCCCATTACAGGCACGGCCTGAGCTGATATAATGGAAGGACCCATTAAAACCATGTCTCGCCTGCTCATTCATTGATGGATGCCATGGATACAGAAGAAGGTGGGGTTAAAGTGTGTGTGTGAGGCACAGTGAGAGTATGATGGTCTTATGTGCCCTTCAGCAAACTGTCATTCAAGGCACTTTAATTAATTTCCTGCTTCTTCCTGCCTAGTCATGCTCAGTGAAAGGGGCAGTGTGTGTAACAGCATTAACACAATGCTGTATGGACCTTAAGCCTGACTGAGCATACACGGGAAGCTACAGCTTTCCACACAATACGATTGTTAGACAGCAACGATTGAATATTTGATTACGCCGAACCTACTGCGATATGATCTGTTTACAAACAGTAAGCGTAGGCCTGCTGTTAATTAGTGAATGATGATGGTGTGGAGAAGGACCATTTTAAAAGTTACTTTGCTATCCTGTTCAATTATTTACACCTCAAATTAAAGCTTATTATTAAAATAATGTTTTTAATGTTGTTAGTATTGATTAGTATTTTTAATTGGCGGCACAGTGGTGGCTCAGTGGATAAAGCTCTGGGTTGCTGATCAGATGGTCAGCACCGCTAAGCTGCCACCGCTGAGCAATACCCCCATACCCTCTCACTCCAGGGGTGCCGCATCATGGCTGACCCTGTGCCCTGACCCCAACCCCCCCAACAAGCTGGGATATGTGAAGAAAATAATTTCACTGTGCAGTAATGTATGTGAGATAAATAAAAACGTCTTATTATTATTCTTATTATTATTATTGATCAATATTTTTCTAAAGTTGTGTGCAAGACAAACCGAACAAAAGTTTCTGCTGGATTTACAAAAAGTTTGGGAAACAAACATCTGTGCCAATAAAAAATATTTGTTACTGAACAATGACTTTGAAAAGCTCCAAATCTGGAGCCAGATTACAGAAAATATCATTTAGAATTTCTTCTGTATTGAATGGTGTTATTTGTCTTAATTTCTGGATTTTATACCGACTTTCTTTATTTTCCTTCGAATTTGATATTTCTCTAGTTAATGCATTTAGTATAAAATGCCTGGCTTTCACAAAAGGTTAATTAAATTTGTGCGTGTAATAGAAATGCATAAGCAATTTAAACCTGACCGTGTAATCTGTATATAAGAGCGCAGCAACTCTTCGCAAATTTTGTGATTCGAAGCCGATCGCTAGAGATTTATATTTATTAGGCTTCTTCTGCGTAAATGTACACACTCAGGAGCAAGCTTTTCATGAATACCGAATTTCAAAAATCCATTCCTACTCAGACGAGGCTCATTGTGTGTGAATGTTTCTTGGAATTTATTAGAGTGCATATAATTTTTAATCAGGATGATTATTTTGGCTTATGAGCTTACAGGCGTCTAGGCCACTAGGTCAGGACGATTTCGAGGGCAAAGGAGACCCATTTTTAGGCCAGTCTTAATTGAAGTCTTCCAAGATTATCTGGTGGTACTTGGAGTGTACAACATCAAATCCTAACCCCTCCGTCTGTAAAAAATCTGGCATTATATGTGGAGTTTCTTACATTTTCAAAGGTTATAAATCGTGGTGTTTGATAAATAGATGATTTAGATCTAAATAGCTGACGTTAGATCAGTGTTTATTGAATGTAGCGTGTTGCATCATTAAGTTCCTTATTCTTGCATTTGAGCTGTTTATGTGCAGGCTGTATCGGCATCGTTTGAGTGTAATTAGGTTCATATTTAAAAAATGACCATGATTAGCCAATGATTGATACTGTTTGTGTTTTGTCTTACTGTAGTTTAGAGGTTTATAGATATTTACTCGAAGTTTATGCATACAAATCCTGTTTTCTGTTATTTAAAGTGCATAAAATGCAATCAACATGATCTATTCCTCAATCGGCTCAATGGATGTAATAAAGAGTCGTGATTCGAACGTCGTGCAAAATAATCATTTTATCACTTGAATAATTCAAAGTAAAACGGTGTTGCTCCCAAGTTGGCTTGTTTAGCTTATAAATCCTTCGCAACAAATTGATCCGCGTGTAAATCGTCACTTTTCCCTCATTGCTTTGGGTAATTATTTCTCTTTTTGGAACACGTGCAAGCTTTAATCACTTAACATCTTTATCATCCAGCTCGGCGCATTCATTTTTATGAAAGACGTTTGGGGGCTTTGATTTAATGAATTTGACAATTAGCGAGTCGTGTTAATGAGTGTTAGGGGCTAAGGAGCTTCATTGACAGGGCTCTGGGCCTCGGAGCTCCGCTGCTCCCAGCTGCAATGCTTCATTTCTGCTTCTCCTGCCCAAAGCTTGAAAAATGAGCCAGGGAAGAGAGAGGATGAAAGATTAAAGGATGGCTTGCTTTTGAGTGCTAGTTCCTGCCACTTCATTATAGAGTAGCTGTGCGCTATGTTAATATAGGGACGGTGGAGAAGAAAAGACGCATTGGCCAGAACTAAATTTAAACACTGTGATTAGATGCCGTAATAGCTTTTAGGAGTCTGACATCATTTTTAATTTTTTTTTCTCCTGTAGAACTTGCGCTGTCAAAAATAAAATAGGTCGACGGAGATTTCGATAGTGTAGGAAATCAAAGTTTATGTTCGAACAGTGCCGTGAATACAGAGAACACTTCTGTAGTATCAATCCAAGCCGATTTATGCTTGTTCATGCCAATTCCTCTGTCTTTCCTCCATAAAGGATGAGAAAGTATGTGTAAAATTTGTGAAATTTAAGAGGCTGAGATTGTGCGCTGTTCTGGTAAAATAAGTAACCCTAGCCTCCTTCATTCCTGTTAGTCTCGCAGCGATGATTCGGACGGGATGAAAACAAAGTGGCCTCCAAAAATAACCTCTTGCTCGGGCTCCATCATACTCTGGTTTGTTTATAAATGGTCTAGGTCTCCGAACTCAAGAGTGGAAAGAAATGGGTGTGAGAACATTTCAGGAGTGAAGAGAGAAGCGCTATTGTTATCAAGCAGTATTCAGTTTCTATTCATGTCCAGTTTCTACTAAATATCCGAAAACTCACAGGTCACATGCTGGCTGTGTTCTTGGGGCGATTGTGATGGCTGGTCCTTAACGCAGTCCAGTATCCTTTTTTTGCTTGGTGGGAAATGTTTTAGTTTTTTCACTTTTTAATCACTTTTGAATCTCTTCCAGTAAACAGCACGGTTTCATCATGTGAGCGTGTACAGAAAGGGGAATGAAATTGGGTCATTTTTGGTTAAAAATGGTAACTGTACATCCATCCTGAGCCCACACAGAAATAATTAATTGCTACTTTCTCACTGGAATATATCAGTTGGACTAAGATGTTGCCTTACAATATGGTTACAGCATGCTGTGTCTCAAATCCAGTGCTTAACCCAGACGTGCTCTTTAAGGTATATAAAATTTAGCACTGTTCACTCCCTGAACTATAATTTTCCGTTAGTTTTGAAGTACATGAATACACTCTTGAGCCGTCATTGTGTAACACTGTGAGCTATACAGTCTTTTTTTTAGTCTTAAAATACTGGCTATTAAGTCTCTAAGAGTGTGTGTATTTGTAAACGAGAGAGCGAGTGCGTGCCGGCTTGGATCTAGCCGTACTTTCACTTGTCTGTGTTGTAGCCAGGCCTGAGGCTGTAATGTCCCTGACACACACATATATAAGCGTGCATATATATATATATATATATATATATATATATATATATTTTTTTTTTTTTTTTTTTTTCATTCTTTATCTGATTAGCTGGTGTGGAAGGCAGCATCAGCCTCAGGCAGGGCATGGATTTCATTTAAAAAAGTATCAAAGGTTTACATGTTGCTCTTTTTAATCAGCATGTTTATCAGGCAGAGAAAAATTGCAGGAAGGACCACAGGGAGAAGGGAGGGTTATCTTAAGCACCAGTAGCCTGGGAAATTGATAATGGCTACAAGGTAATTTACTGCCAACTTGTGCATCCCTGCGTGTGGGGCTGCCCCCCATTCTAATTACAGCACATGTAATGTCCTAATGAAGCTGCGGGATGGTGTGTGTGTGTTTGTGTGTGTGTGTGTGTGTGTGTGTGTGTGTGTGCGTGCACGCGTTTGTGTGTGGATGTGCGTCAGTGTTCCTGTAAACTGTCCTCTTTTTGCAGCCGAAAATGAACTCATCGCGGTGCTCGGTGGAAATCTCATCGTCCCGCCGGAGTGTGTGGTGCCTCAGAATTTATGGTCCTGCCCGAAAAAAACATTTAATCATCGTGGAAATGTTAATTGCACGCTGGCACCGAGTCCAACAGTCTTCATGAATGCATGGTGCAGAGCTGCTTCTCTCTCGATGGCTCGAACCCTCTAAGCGCCAACTGTTTACAGGAGCGCAGAGCTGTTGCATTGTCTGTCACGGTCAGCGTATAGGCATTCTGGGGAAGATTGCTGGTAATCAGAAAGCTCCTCGCGTTGGTGGGACCAGTGCAGAAGGCTGGATTTCTGCTAGGGTCACTGGTTCAACACGACTGTTGATAAGAAAACGGTAGCTTTGAGAGGACAGGACGTAGCCCGAGTCTCCCCACCCTGCAGGGGACGTGAACAGAGTCAGGAAAACCCCGCTACCCCTTCTATATATAAACATCCCCCCTGCCTATCTGATGGAGGAAGAGCCCTGCTATTGAGCTCTGTTATCTCTGGTTTAAAACTGCGTATCATTGTGCAAAGGAAAGAGCGTAAATATTGCTTTGCCTCTATTGCTCCTGTCTGCTTTTGATGTCATACTTCCTGCTTTTGTGATTGACAGCCCTGCCAGTGCCTAGCCTTTGTGGATAATCAGTATTGTAGTCTGGCAACTCAAAGTTATCAGTATTAACCGGAAATTTTAACTGTATTCGTTTAACATTATTTGTTATTTTCTTGAATTCAGATATCTTTGCGCATTAGCAACACTACTACACTTTACCGTAATCTTTAGTGCTTTGGTTTTCTTTCGATTTCGATATCAGTTTAGCTCCTTTTAAATGAGCTCCTTAGGATGAAATTAGGAAGACATAGAAAGTGAATTGAAATTTAAAGGCATTTCATTTATAAGGTTTCACAGATGTTCCTTCGTTAATAGATATAACAACGGTCAAATCGCAAATAAATGTTTATCTGTAAGTCTGTCTGTCATGTATGTCTAACTTTTGACTTTACACCTGCCTCCCAATAATGTACACATAATTCCTGATATATCTTTTATAATGCTGTATATCTCTGTATGATTCCGTATAATTCTAAGACTCTATAAAACTCTCCAATTCTATACACCACCTTTTTGGCATTCTGTACTTTATTGAAAAAAATTCTCTGGTGATTTTTGCATTGTATTTTGAATTATTGTCTCGTTGCAGGACGCATCCATATTACAAAAAATAAAATAAAGTTCCCTATATGGGAAGCTTCTTCAGGCTAATTTTTGTACACTGAGCAACACAAGAGTAATTTGGACAAAATGTTTAGACTTTAGGATTATAAGTGACTCAATGCATTACTCAATCATGAAATGTTTTCCAAGTAGATGACTAAGACTTCTGTCAGTACCTACAAGTATCTATCAAATATCATTAAATGCTAACATGTAAGCCACGTTTAACATGTAATGTTTTTCCTATGTGTGTTTGTTGCTCAGGAAAAGGAGGGTGTTGAAGCTGTATCAGTAGGAGCCATTCTGTCTGACTACCAGAGAGTTCGGGTGGAAAATGTGTAAGTGAACGGCATCTTATTTCATCCTTTTTTCGCTCCCGAACCTGCAGCATCATGTGTACTCACATTAGCAATTTAAGCAAATGACTCTGCATGTGAAATCTGATGAGAGAGCAGTGCTTGTAGATAATCAGTGTCAACATACATTTCTTCTAACTTTACCTTAGACTGTCACAGCAGGACCTGTCACCATGTGCTCTTTCTCTCTCTCTCTCTCTCTCTCTCTCTCTCTCTCTCTCTGTATCAGCTCATAGTTCTGTCAGTCAGCCATTGTTTCTGCACCTACTTCCTCAGGGTAAACAGACGGCTCTGTAGCTGTGAGCTCAGGTTACCTAACCTGTCTCCATTCCTTAGAGGAAGGACGCCATGAGGGCGGCTGTGTTCTTCTAATTGCACTCTTAACTCTCACTCAGGCCTCGCTGCCATTCAGGGGGCGTCCATGCATGTGCTACATGAGCACGGCAGTGGCGCGCTGCCCGGGTGAAGAAAAAGTGCTAATCGCCTTTGAAGTAGTTTAGTTTGTCGTAGGTTCCTCCCTGAATGCATCTCACTTTTCTGTCTCCGCCATCCTGTCTCCACTGATTATTCTTTGTTGTTTTTTTTTTCTTTGTCTCTGTTTGTCTCCCTGTTGTTTTCTGTTTCTTTCTTTGTTTCTGTCATGATGCAGGTGCTCCAGGTTGCAGCTCCAGCCTCTGGCGTATTTGTGGCGCCGGGAGCAGGCTGCTCTGCTCAGTGAGATGATCTCCTCCGGCCTTCAGGCCTTCCTCATCAAGGTGGCGGCGTACGGTGGGTGATGAGTTCCAGATTAGAACTGCAGGGCTGCCGAAGTGTGGAGCAGCTCCTGAGTCTGCTCAAATAATCAATCAGAGCTCAGCAGAAGTGTTGACATGTTAGCCAGTGAGGAAAGCAGTGAAGTGAAGCACAATGCGAGAAGGGAAGAAGGGAATTCTTGGCAGTTGATGCATGATCATAGATGAGTGCTTGCACATTAATGAAAGCCCTTAGTAATTGCATGTTGCTTTATTTTTTTGGAAGCCGAGATGTGTTTTTTTTGGGGGGGTGGCGGGTATTTGTGCATACCTCAGCGCATTCAGGCCGTGTAGTTCAGATTTAAATCTTGTACGTCTCATTTAAGCTGTTAAATGACGGGGTGATGGAGGAAAGGTTAGTGTCTTGTCACCTGCTCTCTTGCTCTGTGCGCTGCCTCTAGGCAACATCCATATCAAATTGCTCACTGAGAATTGGTGAGAAAAAACTTTTCTGTTGCAGCTAGTTCTTGGTTTGAGGGTATTACGTGTATCGCTTGACAGAGAAAATGATGGATGATAATTAGGTTGCAAATAGTTCTTTTATTTTTGGAGCTACTTGTGGTCATCAATCACGATTGCCACAGTGTTTATGTGCTCTTATGAGCCTGTTGTCACTTTCTCTTAGTCGCAAATTGAAAAGCCATACGAGCAGACTGTCAGTCTATTTTTCCCAAACTGATATTTAATTCAAGCTTGACCTACATGATCTGCATTTAGTGCACTGTTAATGTGACAGAGGACTCCCATTTTTGGGGTAGCCCAATGGATCAAAGCCTCATTTGATCTAGCACAGGTTTTATACCAGTTTCCCTTTCGCCTGCACCCCCAGTGGCTGGATTGATCAGAGAGGGTTAACCATGTGAACCCTAAGGTATTTTCAGGGTAATTTCACTACCTTTACTTTTAAGCTCTTATCTTGGTCATTATATGGGCTAGCCATGCATGCAAATTTTTTATATCTCATTTTTTTCCCCCAGAACTAGATCTGTTATGATTTGTTATGACAATACTTGGAGATTTCTTTCATTGGTCTTTATATCAAGGGGGGAAAAAAGACTTGGACACACCTTCTCATTCAATGCATTTTCTTTATTTTCATGACTATTTACATTGTAGATTCTCACTGAAGGCATC
>JAOTRJ010000002.1:16490233-16507949 GCA_028564905.1 Leptodoras praelongus | reverse complement strand
CTTCAGTGAGAATCTACAATGTAAATAGTCATGAAAATAAAGAAAACGCATTGAATGAGAAGGTGTGTCCAAACTTTCAGCCTGTACTGTACACTCTTTATTAGGAACACTGTACTAGTACAGGGTAGGGCCTCCCTTTTCATTCAAAACAGTCTCAAATCTTTGTGGCATGGATTGTTGTGGCAAGGTGTTCCTTTGAGGTCCTGCTTCATGTTGTCATGACTGCATCGGTGCACTTTCATACTGTGAATCTCCCATTCTACCACACCCCAAAGGTGTTCTACTGGATTCAGATCTGGTGACTGGGAAGGCCACTGAAGAATACTGAACTCATTGTCATGTTCATGAAACCAGTTGGAGGTGACTTTTGCCATGTGACACGGTGCATTGTCATGCTGGAAGTAGCCATTAGAAGATGGGTTTGAGGGTTTGAATTGTGGTCAGCACCAGATAGGCTGTGGCATACAAGGCAATGATTGATTGGTATTAATGGGCAAAAGTGTGCCACAAAAACATTCCCCACACCATTATACCACCTCTACCAGACTGCACTGTTGACGCAAGGCAGGTTGGATCCATGAATTAATGCTGTTGGTGCCAAATTCTGACCCTATCATTTGTGTGCCTCAGCAGAAATTGCTATTCATCACACCAGGGTATGTTTTTCCAGTCTCCAGCAGTCCAGTATCGGTGCGCCTGTGCCCACTGCAGCCTCAGCTTTGCATTCTTGGCTGACAGAAGTGACACCCGGCATCTTCGGCTGTTGTAGCTAATCTACCTCAAGGTTTGACGCGTTGTGCATTTTGATATGCTTTTCTGCTCACCACAGTTGTACAGAGTGGTTATCTGAGTCAGCTCAAGCCAGTCTAAAGTACATTAAGCTCTCTCATCAAGAAGGTTTTGCTGTCTGTCTGTCTGACCTGCTGCAATCTGAATGTAAATTCTAGAGACTGTCGTGTGAAATTCCCAGCAGATCAGCGGTTATACAAATACTCAAAATTCTAGAGACTGTTGTGTGTGAAGAGTCCCAGCAGATCAGCGGTTATACAAATCCTCAAACCAGCCCATCTGGCACCAACAATCATGTCACTGTGAAAATCGCTGAGATCCCGTTTTTCCCCATTTTTGACACGAACTTTACCCGAAGCCACTGTATCAGTATCAGCATGATTTCATGCAGTGCACTGCTATTGGCTGATTAGACTACATGATTGCATGAATGAGTAGGTGTACAGCCGTTCAGTGGCTGTACTTAGTGAATGGCAAATTACTTCTTTTTGCTCCAGCTCTGGGAATAACTGTTTAGGCCACACCCACTTCTGGCTCAATCCCAAATACAGATTTGAAACACCGAACATTTGGTGTGTATAGATGGTGTAAAATGTAAGAACGTGGGAAACATACGTGAACGGTGGAGCAGCATGGGTCATAGGACACTTAGTCGTTACGAACTGTTTATGTTTGTTTTCCTGTGCATGTGCCACATTTGTTGTTTAATATAGGCTTGCCATATTGTGTGTTAGGTTTTATTTGACCTTGCCCTTGCTGCAAAACCAAATAGTTAATGGAACTGTAAAGGCTGATGCAGGAAATGTAAGCGTGGTTGCACGGATGGCTGGCACTACTGTTTACCCATTCAGGGAAGGGGATTAAACTTGTCAAGTTACTGTCAACAACACAAGTGTCCATCTCTTCGCCACAGCCTTCATCTCTCCTCAACATTCTCCCATGAGTGAGAACATGTGTGCCACCACACCCCCGCCTTCCCAACAACCAGATCCGGTTTCTCACACACATTAATGACACGGTCAGTGTAGGCCCATAATAAAGCCACACAAGAAGGACACTGATATTATCTGTGAGTTTGGGCTTTGTTACTGTAAATCTTGTCACAATTCATATCCACACGTTGACCTCTGTGGCCGAGCACTGTAACGTAAAACTTAGGTCTTATCTTCCTCTTCTCCTCATTTCTGTCGCGATCACAGACAGCTAGCATAATCGAGCGATTCGACAACTCAATCATGGGTAAATGTGCATTCTGCACCCCGTCGCGGGTAACATCCGATGCTCCATGTTACATTTGCTAAATTGGAAAACTATATTAACAATGTCCTAATGCAGTAGACAGTTTCCCATATTGATACAATTACCCCCTTGCTGTGCCCATGCAGATGCGATGCCCCCCACGTCGCAGCCTTAATGAGAAAGAGTGTTTTGGTGCTGATGGTGCAAGCATGCTTTTTTACAGACAGCTTTTATGCTGCAGAGTCGCTGAGGGAATTGCACTCACAGCCCTCCTCCTCTGCCCAGAAATAATTAGTGATTAATTGTTAAATCCCATTTAAAGGAGAGCAGAATAGCTTAGCTTAGCTTGAGTGCTTTTTCGGCATTGCAATTATTTCCCCGAAAATGTCATATTTTCTCCATTGTACTGTCACGTTAAGATCTTTCGTAGGCAAAAAAAAAAAAAAGAGAGAGACTTTTTTTTTTTGTTAATTGCATAATTTTAAAAAGGATATTAAGAGTTTGTACTAATTGGCTTTAATATGAATGTCCATGGCACTGTCCTCTGTTGTGGAGATCATTTGAATTCTGAGCCTCGTTCTGTAGAGGTAATGGCACTCAGCTCACTCAGAGATAAGGAGCATGATGCGTGTTATGCCGTAGATATATTTTGTGCTGAACTTTTTTTTTCGGATTGCCAGGAGTACAGTTATGTTTGGCAGTGACAGATTCTTATCAGCTTTGATTTACAGAATCAGTTAACCTTTATATTGTTGTTTTGTATCGCTCTAGGCTCTCAATATGTTTTGCGATCATTTAAGTGACAACTCACAGGAGGCTGTAAAAAAAGAAAAAAGAAAAAAAATAGAATGTGCTGTTTGTTGAGGGTTTTGGCTATGAGTTATACTGTTGATTAGGTTTTCGTTTCAGGTCACGTTTCGCAGAATAATCATAAGGTTAATGAGAGATTTTGAGTGCGTAATACGATTCTGGTATGGTGATTGTTCTGCATTGTGATGTAACTCAGATGTCCAGCTGGTTTGTTCTTAATGTTTACTGTAGAGCCGGGAGAATTGAAACTTCTCGACTAATTTCACTAACCTGTAAAGGAGTTAGTATTGTGTTTGATTTTAAACGTGTATACAGTACTGTGCAAAAGTTTATGGATTGTTTTTTTTTTTTAGTTATTGAAGCATTATTGAGTCAGTACAAAAAGACTTTATATTTCCAAACGTTACTTTTTCATTCATTTATTCATCTTCTTGGCCGCTTATTCCTTTTCAGGGTCACGGGAGAGCCGGTGCCTAGCCGGCCACATAGGGCGCAAGGCAGGAACAACCCTAGGCAGGTACAACCCTAGACAGGGCGCCAATCCATCGTAGGGCACACACACACTCATGCACACACACACACTAGGGCCACTTTAGAGATGCCAATCAACCTAACCTGCATGTCTTTGGACTGTGGGAGGAAACCGGTGTACCCGGAGTAAACCCACGCAGACACGGGGAGGACATGCAGACTACACACAGAAAGGACCCAGACCGCCCCACCCGGGGATCGAACCCGGGACTTCCAAACGTTACTTTTCCAACAAAAAATAAAATAGAAACACATTACATGACGGGCCACTTTTCAGACAAAAAAACATAAGGAAGTTTTGCAGCAGTGTTCTCATCTTGGAGAATCTGCCACAGCTCTTCTGGAGACTTTGACTGTCACACTTATTTCTTTTTTGCATGCAAAACCCAGCAGCCTTCATTATGTTATTTTGTCCGAAAAGTGCTCTGTTATGTAACATGTTGCTTTCAAGCTCCCGAGTGGCACAACGACAACACGTTCGCCCTATAATCCGGAGATCGCTAGTTCAAATCCAGGTGATGCTATAGCTGCCCGTAACTGGGAGCTCAGAGTGCAAGATTGGCCGTGCTCTCAGGGTGGAAGGGGCAGCATACGCTCTCCCCCATGTCAATCAGAGCGACAACTGTCCAATCACAGGCGTCTGTGAGCTCATGCATACAAGAGGTGGGCGGGAGCGCTTTCCTCTGAGTGTGTTAAACCGAATGTCCCAAATGTTGCATGAACAGCAGATCGAAAAGAGGCGACGGCTTGCGTCACGTGTTTCGGAGGAAGCACGCGATGGCTTCACCCTCCCTGACTGGCAGCTCGTTGTGTAACATGGGGGGAAGGACTGATGGGTGGGAATTGGAGACGACTAAATTAGGGAGAAAAATCGGTTGACAAACGTCTTAGACTTTCACACAATACTGTAGATGAGATAAAAATTGGGCACATCATCAGGGCAGAACACATCCCCGATAATATTGTTAAGTGGCTTGACCAACAGTGTACTACCAGCATTTATTTATTTTATTTTTTTTTATAAAAAGGGGGAAAAATCAATTTTCCCTCATAACACACGATTAAGCTTGCATGTTGGCAGATGGTTTGAGTTGACCCTTCATTAACCAGAGCCTTACTTAACAGCATGAGTCCCAACTTGCCCACCGAGGCACACCTTCAAAATCTATTGCTTGTTGCTCTCTCGAACCTCATCATGAACTCAAGTCTATGAACTCGAATTCCTTCAGCATCCTATCAATTTAGGAACAAACAAAAGCCGGTTTTGCGCTGGAGGTACAGCTGCTGAAACGTAGCCGAGTGAAAATCATGATGAATGCCATACCAAGGGACTGGACCCTTGAAATTCTATTTACTAATCCAATTTAAAGGCTAGGAGGAGACGTTGCTGAGCTAGTCCCTGTTTGGGGAATACATGCGCTCTCCTTCTCCATTAGGAGTGACAGCTTATTCTACACAAACCTCATGTGGACCAACAATTGGATTTGCATTGGATTTTGGAAAGTGTCAAAGTGGACCACTGCACAGTTGGGAACAGTGGATCTGACGTCCGCAATTAGTGTCAAAGGGAAGAAGTGGCCTCTGCGGTGATACAATTTGAATAATCTCCTTATGGGGGTTAAGCATATTAAAACAATGAGGTGGGCTGTCTGACCTGCTTGTTAGTAAGTTCAGGGGTCGCGTTCGTCAGCCTCGAAAAACGTACGACGACTCAAAAATCTGTTTATGGTAGAAATGAATAAACTGGACAGGGATGATGAAATGCATCTCCGTTTACAGAGACGGGTGAGCAAAGCTGCGCTAAGGGCTTGCGTACAATCACGTTGCGTAATGGCAGTGTGAAAACCCATGAGACCAGGAGTGCAGAGATCGTATCTAAGGCTTCTGGTAATCGTCAGTGGGAATACTCCGGTTTGTCCCTTTCAGACGTACTTGAAGCGCGTCCATATCCTCAAAGAAACTCAAAGACATCTGAAAGTCTCATCAGGTCCAGGGCGTTCTAACGCACGAGCGCAGTGGGTATAGATTAATTAAGACATTTACCTTCATTTTTAATCCAACAAAATGAATCCCATAAAAGCACGGAATCCCAGAGGAGGTGCTCATCAGTCCCTGACGATCTCCCGTAGACACAATCTATTAAAACAGTGCTTTTATCTCACCTCGTCTCTGTCAGATTTTATGGATTTTTTTCATAAACACGGCCTATACTTCATAAATGTCTCAATTTTCTAGTCTATTAACATTACTTCAGAAGCAGTTGATAAAAGAGGCAGGCACGCGTGAAATAATGCACCAATAATACGAACTGCTGGAGGCGAGAACAGTAGGATGGCTCTTCAGCGATCAAAACGAAACAATGCAAGGATGCTATCAGCTTGGATAAAAGAACAAACCGTTACTGTAAAAGGAGGAGGGCGAAACAGTTGCGGCGGTGTTGGGTTGAGGAAATATGAGCTTTTTTTTTTAGATTTACTACAGTGTATACAAAAGCTACAGCTGCTCGTCTCAGCTGTATGCATGTGTTTTATCATGAGTAGCTATTCTCTTTCCACGTTGAGTGGCAGAGGTCTGTGTTTTGACCGTCAGAAACGTCCCCTTGCTCATCACCTGTATGGGAAACATTTTCTAAAAGCATCATGTTTATATTCTGTAGTCACCCCAAAATACAGCTGAGCTCGTCAATCACACTCACTGACACTTTGAGACGTAACTGAGCGGAATACAGTGGGACGGTAGAATAAGAAATGAAAATGCACACCCATCCCCGCCCCTTCCTGACCCTGGGCCTCCATAAACTTGACCACCAGGATCGAGCACACTGACTCACCTGAGCCAGGCTGACAGTCTGATGCAGTCGGACAGAATGGACATGCTCAGAGACAGCGCTGAAGCCGCTCGTCTTCATCCCAGCAGGATGAGGATGTCTGATCGCCTTCCTGTGCTGGGATCAGATGATCAGACTTAGTCTCTTGGGTTTAAGTCTGCATGGTATGTGGGTCTGTGTACCTTTATTTATTCTTTCGAAATGAAAATCGGAAAAGAAGAGAAGAGTCTTTTATTTTATTTGTCTTGCTCTGGAAATATAATTAAGCCAAGGCTGTTCTGTTCTTTTTTCATAAAAAAATTGGATTCATGTTCAGAAAGAAATTTTAGGCGATTACTTCATTCATAAAGTTTGTTCATTTTAGTTAGCTCATGCAAAATGAACCTGATAGGATGCTAAAAACAGAGCATTATGAGATCTTTTAGTGTTATTTATTGTTTTACTGGGGTTTTTTCCCCCATAAGAAATAACGAATGCAACATACACAGACCTGGGTGCATGGACGCAGTTTCTTTTCTTGAAGTCAGTGAAATCAGTGAACACAGTTTGCGTTATTCCACAAAGTTTTCCTTGCATTCTAACAGCTTCTCCGGTCTGTTCAATGCAACAGTACCAACAACATCCATTCAATCATTGAAGTGCTCTCCTAACATGTCAGTCATGTTACCTGTCAATCCAGAAACCATTTTCTGTCAGCCTGGTCATGTGCTTTTTGGGCATGGCTTTGGAAGGAACACAGAATTGAATTGGTTGTATTTGATTGTAGCTATAACAAACTAATGCAGAATCACTGACTATATCTTTAACATTGGAAAGGAATCCATTAATCTGGTTCATCAGGTTGTGACTGTGTTGATGTGTGCATGCTGGTAGGTGTTGTAACAGGGCCCTGGACTGTAGTATGAGAGGAGGAGTAATTATTTATGCACTCCTGTGACAACTCTGAAGGTGAAGCTCAATGGCAGCAGTCGTGCGGAATCATAAGCCGTGTTACATGCATTAGCTTCCGACACGCCATCGAAAGAGCTGCTACTAGCTCGTACCAGGCATGGACCCCGGAAGGACCGGACCTGTCAGAGAAGATCGGCCGTTCCTGCCATGCACACTTTCGTTAATGGAACTTTAACAACTGAACCTAATTGCTTCTAAGCACCTCTTCGTGTATTATGAGTGCTTGGTTCATTCCCACACACAAACACACACACACGCACACATGTGTGTATATATATATATATATATATATATATATATATATATATATAGATATATATAGATATATATAGATATACATACATACACGTTGGAGTGTCAGGACACTGACCATCAGCCTCCCTTGAACCTGACGGAGAGGATGTTTTCCTTTCAGGTGTGCTCTCTCAAGCTTATGCCCTCTCCACTCCCTCCTCGGCGCTGTACTACTCTAAATACCGTTTTCATCAGTAAAAAGCCTGGGCTCGGAATATACACAGACAGATTGATTTGTGCATTTAAAATTCCATGGCAGTAATGGAGGCTTTAATGTGGATGAATGTGTTTACACTTCCGCTCGGTTGACAGGTCTCGGAGGACTGTCACACGGCGGTAACACACATCTAAAGCGAGATGCATGGCAGTGCTACTGCAAAACAGGTTCCACCCATCACGGACCAGTGACAAATTTTCATATTCGGGGTTTCAGGAGACAAGTGCAATTTTGAAGATGTGTTTTAGCCAGAGAATGTTCGCATTCAAGTGGTGATGGAGGGATGGCTGGATGGATAGATGGATGGATAGATAGATGGATGGATTTGGTGACAGGCAAAAAGTAGCAAGCACTGTCGAAATCAGCGGACTCCTATGACCATCCCATTACTATGGAAACGAGGACATGTTTTCCTGTACGTCACTGTTTATGTTCGTTGACGAGAAGCCAAAACTGACAGAACACACGGCCGAGAGCCGCACAAACGCACAGACGGAGAGAAGCTCGAGTTCAGTGTTGGATAAATAGGGTGAGACGTGAAAGGTTACTCTAGTGAATGGTCAGAACACAGGTGGATTGGCCTCCATAGTGCTTTTGGAATGAGGAAATTTGTCTCGTGCCGTTGCCGTTTGACTCTTTTATCTTTGCAATCTATTTTTAGGCCATTTTCTCTGCTCCCTTAAATGCTGTAATCTCACCATTCCTTTATGTGGCGGATGACAGTAAGTGCCTTCAGTGAAACATGATCATTGGGTCTTCATGCAACAGTGCCCGAGCATTGCAGTTTTGTCTTAATTTATTAAGGAGATGTTAGTTTTTAATGGCAGTAGCTAAAACTGATGGCTCAATGATATTAACATTTATGTTCCATTTACTTTTGGCCACTCGTGTTGTCATTAATTTCTCATTGAGGGCTTCGTTTGAGTTGTAACTTTGAACCTCGGCCATTCATTTTTCATTATCCATTGTCATTTCAGCCCATTCTACAGATATAAAAGTGTTGTGGATGAGTAATAGACAATGTCTCGTTTTAAGGAGCACAGTGCTAAATATTACAAGTTCCTGATGATCACTGTTGACATTCTGGCCAATAAACTTAACTATACTGGGCCGTATATATTCAGCCATATGTAATAACTTAATAGGTAATTGATGGGTAATTACCTGTAAAAAGAAACCGTGATTTTAATTGTTATACTGAAGAAATTCAAAATATGGGAAAAATATTGTATGCGTGTATTTTCTTTTTATAAGACATGTTTTTTTTTCTTCAAATGAGCGCACAACTCATTTCTGACACAACTTTATACATGTCCATGAATTTTCAATAAAGCAGTAATCCCATTCAGAATTACTGAAATGAAAAGAATTTATGAAGCATCTCAAAAGTCAGCAGGAACTGCTAATAACCAGTAGTGATTAGATCATCACCCCAATGACCAGATTATTTTTATTTTGAATAAATACTAATCTGTGCTGTAATGATCTGGTATCTGCTGAGTGTGTGTGTGTATGTGTATGTGTGTGTGTGTGTATGTGTGTGTGCCAGATACTGCTCCCTCTCTTTCATGCAGCCATACTGCCATCTTTTGAAATGATCCTGAACTGCACACTGCTTCAAAGTGGACAGTCTCTGTGGTTTGTAATGTTTTCCTGCCTTCCTTTGCCATTGCGAATAATAATGTGCAGGTTTTCCCCATGCTGTGTGCTGTGTAATCTGGGGAACCATGAGTGTGCTAAAGGATTTCCTCATGGAGTTGGGAACGTCTATTGGTCAGGCTGATGGAGCACATGGGCATTACTCATGTTGTAGATATTTCCATTCCTGTCGTTGTGAGAGTGTAAAAAAAAATCTGCGCCAGGACTTTCGATTTGGTTCTGACTTTTGGAGTTCCCTTTACACTCTGAAGCGAGACACTGCAGAGGAACGGCATTCAATTATTCTGCACCGACTTCCGGATTGGAATATTACACTGCCCGTTTATTTCTTTTAATAATTTAACTGGAGATGAGCCAGCGAGTTTGTGTCTGAAAAGGGCGATAAACACTGCTGCTTCAGCATCATTCAGTCAGACAACATGCCCCTCAGCTGAAAGGGCAGAACCCTCCCCGCACTCTTGAATTAGGGAGATTAGCAGCAAAGCGCATAATGCAGGATGATGGAATTTGTCATCATTTGCATTGTCCTGGAAAGATCAGGTTTGATAGAGTGGCGCATTGAGGAGCGTGTCATGTCCCACGGGCAGGTCATAGAGGAATCTTGGCAGAAATGATTTTTGCGATCTGTGCATCAGTCGTAAAAGCCTCATGACCAATTTGTCAAAAACACAGAGGTCGAGACAGTCTGATGGCAACATTTTGCCTTAACACAAAAAGCCAACATGCCCCCTTTCGTACTTGGAAATGTTGCCAAAGAGCTGGTATAGTTATCCATTTTTATCGATGAATCATATCCTTTTTTTGTAAATTTTATTAGTTGTAGAGTTATATATGTGATATATATATATATATATATATATATATATATATATATATATTTAGACATCCCTCTTGTGTAAGATGTGCCGCTTAAGCTTTCTCTTCTTCATCTGACCTTGCTTATACTCCAAACAGCCCAAAGATAGAGGAGAACAATCAGCATAAAGTTGACAATAACCGACATGACAGTGTTACTTATTCAAGCTGGCATCTCTGGAAGTGGGTATGTCGAGGTCAGACAGCCGGGGAAGCTGGGTATTTAAAACTACACGCAGCGAACAGAGAAAAGAGGCCAGTGCCATAACAAAAGCCCCAGCCTTCTCAGACTACCAGCTCGCCTACAATCATACCTCACATCTCCTTCCTGAATCTTTATCACTGTGCTACATTTACAGGTCTGTCATCCTGATAAAAAAAAAAAGGAAAGAAAAAAAAGCAGGAAACGCTGAACGCTGTTCCTCATGGCAGCTACTCTTTGTGCATTTCGTGCTGTTAGTTATGTCAGTGTTTAACACTGATTTTGTGTGACAGTTGTGCATGTACGGGTTATGCTTGCTAGAGAGCACAGGCTATGAAATAACAGAACGGAATAAGAAGAGAAGATTTTTAAAGGAAGCCTGGGTTGTTTTGAGTTGCAGGTTCAAAAAAGAGAAGAGTTGGAGCCTGTGCTGTTTTGTGTTTGTTTAAAAGTAGGTATCAGAGGATGCAGATTTCCTAAGGGCATAACTCACCATGAGCCCTGGATCTCCACCAGGATCTTCCGTCCTTAAACGTGATTTAGTTTGAATGCACTAAAGCTGAATGCTGAGTAACAGATTGAGTCAGAGACCTGAACTGCCTTCCAGTACAAAAACTGATTACATAGCTTTAACATCATCGGAAGAAAAATGTAGTTTTTCCATAAAACCCTATTTCCATAAATACTGTATACATTACACGGGTTTAATTTGTGTAAACGGTTTAAACCTTGCTTAATGCAAGCCAATGCACGAGAGTCAACTTTGACAGGATTATTACACTGTCCTCTATGCTGTGCCTCTGATGCTCTCAGCTTTCTGATCTTGTGATGAATTTGAACTTCTTGTACTCACCTTGCCATTTCATAGCTACTGTAAATCAACACAAGCGCCGTAGCATAATGATGTTTTATCTGTTTATCACTTATCTGTATTGCTATTCTGATTTAAACCCGACTTGGGCGTGACTAAAGCTGGAAGGTTTTCAGTAATTAAATTATGAACCCTACTACTGTGTCTAGGATGCACTGGAAAACCCTGCAGGTAGAAATACCAGCGCTGTCAGCATGGTGTGTGACTTCTGGCTCAGACAGTTCCTCATTCTGAGCTGCCTGACTCGAGTTCATAATTGATCTCAATTAAAGTTGCGCACTTGACTGTTTTGAATTCCATTCAGTTATTTCCGTACGGGGATACTTTATATGAATATACAGTTTAAACCATTGCACACAAGACCAGGCAGTTACCAAGGATGCTGTAAATGCATCACATAGCACTGCAGGGTTCTATTAATGACCTCCTGCTCTTGCAACTTTTCTGTTGTGTTCTGCAGGATTCCAGTCCTATTTGCATGTCCTATTTGTCTCTGTTTTTCTGTCCATTTACAACACATTATCTGTTCAATCTGAGTAACGTATTCATATTCGGTTACATCCCGAACACATGCTGTGCACCCCCTCCCTGCAGTATCACATGGTTTGGAGTGGTCAGTCAGTGTGCACACAGTTTTGTGCCCCTGTTGCATGGGTTTAATTATGCATGAGGTTTCAGTGGCAAAATGAAACCATTAGCATATCTTACAGTGCGCTGATGTGTTTTTTCCTCACCATGCCCTTGGCTTGAGAGAGGAAGTTGACTGATCATCAATAGCAGGTCACTTTAGTCAGTATGGTCCAGGCTGTTGTCTGCCAAAAATAACACGCTCAGCACAATCTTTAAGGTCACCTCCACTGCCTTTTCACATGCCGCAAACACAAATATGTAAAGTTTTGGTGCCTCTGAGATTTCAGGAACCCACAATTAAAATGCTCTCGGTGTGTCGGTGGGCTGGGAGATGTCATGTGAGGCCTGGGTGCAGCCTCGGAGAGAACATTTACATACGTGTTACTGCCTGCATCCCAACAGAGACCTTGGGGCTGCCTGACCTTTTGACATGTCATTGGCATTATGAGAAGTGATGGTGTTCAAGCCAAAGAATAAAGGTCGATAAAGCATGAAGCCAAACCACCCATTTGATTAATGCTAAAGAGGCTGCCGTGCACCAGGATGGGGAATTAGTCTCAAGCACGGGGTAGAGTATTGGTTTTGCTTCATTGAGTTGCTTGATGTATTTGCAACTATGATTTTGGATAATGTCATTATTGCAAACAAAGAAACCCTTAAGTTAAGTGCACAAACCTTCAGACGGGGGAGAAAATTATACATGTAAATGCGGCCTGATTACTTTAGTGCTTAGAGCTTCGACTACTTAAATCCTTCCTATTCTTTCGGCACCATGTGGTCCAAAGCATCAAAAGTTGATCATTTTGAAAACCACCAGTGGTTATAGGAAGTTAAATGAAATATGCAATTGTTTGACCCCTATGAATATTAACGGGCTCTCCGTGCTCTATTAAAAATGCATGGGCCGTTGTGACTGCTGATCAGGTTTTGGACGCCAATGCAAATTGGACTGTCTTTCTTGTCAACGGGGAAGATGAATAATGTAGTTGTGTTGTATATCCAGCGACACACCATTGGCAGTCAATTAACAAGTTTGATTGGTGTGTGAACTCATTCTTTTGAACTGTTAATTTTATGTAAATAGTATTCCCGCTTGTTCTCTCGCTCTTTCTCACTTGCAGGTTGGCTCTAAAAAAGCTGTGCCCCACCCGTTCAGCCTGGAGTAACCTGAGCCAGGCTCTTAATAATTGATCATTACACACCTGCCTGCAAACCTATGGGAGGGTTTTTGTTTTTTTGTTTTTTTGTTTTTTTTTCCAAGTCAAGAAATCTTGCTCTAGCCTCCTTTTGATATTCAAATGAACAAATAGCAGGCTTTTTTTTTTTTTATATGAAACGGCGAGTTCTTTTGAACGCCGGTTCTGCTGAGAGCTCCATGCCGCATGTCCAATCTGATCTGGCACTCTGTGCCATCTGATTCCGCTTGATGGCTCATAAATGGAATGCCAATGACAATTTGTTTTTGATGTCTCCGTGACGTGCGGCTAGGTTACACCGGTGTAGATCTATTGCTCTCGCACTTTTGCCAAATAATGCTTGCAGGTAAATGATCCGATGATTGATCCTGCTGCTCGTAAGCAGTGCTGCTGCACCACCACCACCACCACCACCGCCGCCACCCTTCCTCCCCATTTCCAGCACTGCCTCGGTAATTTGGAGCAGCAGAGGCAGATGCTGAAGATTCATCAAAGTTGACAGGTGAACCCAGGAGCTAGGAATCTTGGGAAACCCATTTCACTCTATGGAAATTGATGTGACTATTTCCCCCCTCTGGCACAGCACTTTTTTTGTTGATCTGTTGTTTTCAAATTAGATTTCCACCTTTGATTTTATTACATGCACATGCTTGTTAACAGTAGAATTCTCAACAGACAGCTGAAAGGTTACGTTACATATGACATTACGCCTGATATATGTGTGGTATATGTGGGTTTCTTTCTTTTCAGCTTATTATTTAACATGTTCTATCCAGAACCAAACACACAAGGTGTCTAAGCCTTTACTAATACAGGATCCTCCCTTGACTTAACCTAGTAATCTAGTTTGGAAATGCGATGCCCGTGTGTGTATGCTAATCGGCTAAAGACCTCGTTTCAGGAGATGAATCAATTGATTTGGTCTTCTGTGATCCTTTCAGAGGTCACCATGCTCCTCGCACTCCCAGCCGCTGATAAATACTTTCCCCAAGCTCCAATTAACACCATGTCACCTACAGCTATTTACCCCGACCATTATGCTCTGGCCTGAGTTTCATTTGTTCATCCTATACGTCTCTCAGGGTCTGACCTCTCCACTGCTCTTGCATACCTGATAGCATTGATTGCATGGATTTTTACAGCCAGAATTACTGATCCAAGGAACTTCCTTCGTCAAAGTTTCTCTCGGCTTCTCAGCTAATTATCAAGCTTCTAATTGCATTTATCAAGTGTACACACAGATAGGCAGATGTTTTGATGGTGTGAAAGGAGAATTATTGGTGTTAAAGTTGCATTCATGGTGTGACTTGGTAATTGATGTTGTGCAATTCCAACACACCTTTTTACCAATGAGTTGTATTTTTTTTTAATCATCCATTTTTAATTAGAAACACTTCAGGTTTAAAAGGTTCAGATGTGGTTAAAGAGCAGCTGGTTCAGATAGATGGCGTCTAAGAGACTTGGGAGTTATGTATAAATGTGGATGTCATGTGCGGTGATGTTTATTTTGCTGATTATTTTTCAATAACAGCACAACCTGAAGGGTTTTATTCCTCTTATACTGTGGTAATTTACCCAGAATTGCTCTGTTAGGAGAATTTGCAGTTGCAGTTTTTTTTGTGTCGTAAGGCGTGCGTTATCAAACAAGTTCTGGTTAGCAGCTATGAACAGTTGTACGCTCACCAGCCATTTTTTCCTGTCACTTCAAGTTAATAAGACAAAGTGCAGCTTGTCATGAGTCCTCTATCCTCCAGACTGTCCTGTCTCTGAAAACTTCCAGCCTTACCTCTGACTGTTTTAAAGCACTGCCATGGAAGATGCCTTGCAAAAATGATAAATAAATCTCCTTACAGATAATTTCACCATATTACTAATTACGCATTGTTGTTGTCTGTTGTTTATTTATTTATTTATTTATTTATTTTCGTTTATGAGGATGATCTGCCATACGACGGCTGCTATAAAGGTTCCTGTGCAAGTTACTTATGTCAGATTGATCAGATTAATACAAAGCTTGCAGAAATTGACTATTGTCAGATTACGTCCTTGATGTCGTAGAACATGAATTGTTGCCTTCTGACCAATCAGCATTGAGAACTCGTCATCACTGTGGTATAGTACATAATTGTGAATTTGAAAAAACCCTTATTACAAGACAAACCCTTGAGGATACACAACACTCAGAGTAAAATAACAGTGAAAATATAATATAATTAATATAAAAGTGATACGAACTGCATATTGCACTCTCATAGCCAACCACTTTCATGAAACCAGTATGTCTCCATAACGGCTGACTGATCTTGCTGATGGTGTGTCTTGTAGGTGGATGAAGCCGTGTTCTGTGCGGGTCAGATCGCACTGGTTCCCTGCACGATGCAGCTGCTGAGAGCAGGTCCGGGCTCACAGGCCCAGCTGTGTTACAGCTACGTGGAGAAAGTGCTGCGTGCCATGAGTGCCAGTCTCACACTGGGGCACGCACTGCAGGCACACTGCTATGTCACAGACCTTACACACATCCCGGCCATCAGAAAGGTGTGGCGCGATAAGATACAGGACAGTCAAGACCAGGTGAGCATCATTATGGCCATGCTGTGTCATAGTAACATTTTATCCATCTATTCAACTAACGCAGTCTTACCAATGAGTGATGAAACATCTTTAAAAACACAAAGGCTTGTGACTCTAGCTCATCATTTGCTGCTTGGTTTACTTCCACCTCATAAGGGACCACCACATGTCCACCACTGCCCATATGTTGTTCATTGGTAAGCCATTTTCAGCCTGCTATGGCAGTGTATGTAGTGTATACCTGAGTATATAAAGCACAGCAGCATTTGCTGGGATATTCAAACAGTGACACCGGTGTACCTAATAAACTGTCAACTGCAGATCGTATTTAAAATATTTAAAATATTTTAAAGGCTTCACACACTTTATTTTGGAAAAAAAAAAAGGTTGAGTGCATATCTCTGATGGAATTTACCATCCCTTTGTGCTACCCGTCTGAAAGAGGAGGCAGAAGTTGCTCATATTTACCAGAATGGGCGCTCATGAAAAGTTGATGCTGTGGGAAACGCTGACGTCTTTGATAATACAGAGCCTGCCTCCAAGACAGATGTCTTCCTTAGAGCCTGCTTAATCCCCAGTCCCTTTTTGGACCATCGCTGAAACCTCAGAGCAGCTTATCTCCCCCCCCGCGCTCCCTCTGCGATCCCCACCTCCACATGGCTAATAAAGGCTGCGGGCTCACGCTCTCGGCTGCTCCTCCTCCAGTAATCAGTGGAGCTAAGGGAGCAGGAAAGAGAGCTTTAAATAAAGGATGCACTGTCACCACGTTTAGCCCTCTCTTGGCCTCCATGCTGACCTCAACGCACAAGTTTGAAATGATGACAGGCCTGAGTGCTGAGGGGAAAGTGGCAGGTCCCATCAGGTCACTCACTGTAATGGAGGAGTGACAGTATGAGAGTTTGAGTTAGGGGGACATCAAGTGAGCCATCCAAGGTGTTCAATCAGCCACCTGTCCACTGTTTAGCGATTCTCTATTCAATTCTCTTGGGATAGAAACAAGCATAAATGCCAAAATGGCGTGACAGTTTGCAGTGTTTTTCACAGATACAGTGGGTAAAGTGTTTGTTCCATTGCCAGCAGTGAAGTGTTATCTGAAAGGTATGAGAGGTCTGTGTGAACGTAGTAAGTGAAACAAAAATGTGTCATGGTTAAGGAAAAGCCATCAGGGTCTCTGTGGCTAAATTCTGGAAAATATCTGTCTAATATATGTCTAACAATGACATGTCTACTTCAAGAAAACGTTTACCATTTTTACCAAAATCACACAGAAATGTTTTTTCTTTAGGCCGCTTTCTAACCTTGTCCTGGTTATCTGCCTGCAAACATCACATTGCGTAAGAGGCCATTTTAACAACTGCTGTGGAAAGTGCAGTCAGTCTGTTTAAAGATGTATAAAACCACGCTCGCTAAGTGTGATCTTCTCACACAGTACACTCCCCAGTTGCCCACGGTGCTCTTGCTTCTCGAAACAGAGAAATGCCGTTAAACCCAAAGTTTTAAAATGTTTAAATGCCTGTATAAAATGCCGAACAGGACAGAATGAATCATTGATCATTAGTGAATTATTGAAGATTATTTCCTTGGCAGCGTCAGTCGTGATCAGTGAACAGTAATCAGTTGAGTGATGAGGCGATGGTGATGGTGATGATGATAAGGCTTGTGCTGTGACGGTGATGAGACAGAGACGGATGTGGATGATGCTGATCGTTAAAGTGAGAATTCTCTTAGTGTTGGAAATTCTTGAAAATGTGGTAGTAATGTAGATTAGATTAGGGAGATCGTAAATGCAGGGGTAGGGGTGGCATCTTTAAATGGGATCTTCTAGCTTTTTGCTTTTGGTGTGATTGTAAACTGCTATAACTAGTGAATCAGACACATTCAGACACACATTCAGTAAGCTTTTACTTAGACTCATTAACAAAGATAAATTCAGATACAGTGAATTTATTTCACATATTTATTCATCAGCCAGTGATTCATCCTGTAAAATACTAGAATTACAGGGGTTAGACAATGAAACTGAAACACCTGTCATTTTAGTGTGGGAGGTTTCATGGCTAAATTGGACCAGCCT
>JAOTRJ010000002.1:16451829-16464348 GCA_028564905.1 Leptodoras praelongus | reverse complement strand
AAACAAAAAAAAAACCTGCTTTTCTGCGGCCCCCCTAGTGCCCTCTTGCGGCCCCCTGGGGGGCCCCGGCCCCCAGTTTAAGAACCGCTGTATTAGGGTAACCTAATTCTTGTCATGAATAGCCATAGACGTTGATATGCCATTAAATAAACCAATAAATATATCTGCAGGAAATGCTGAAAGGAGGTAATGTCGAAAAGCTGAAGTATTACCAATGTTTTTCCACTACTTACAACAGCGACACAAAATGCTATATGAAGAAATCGTTTAACTGCAAGATACTATTACGGTTTTGAAGCGTTTGCGGCCCATTGCTCCTAAACCGATTCAGACGCCATTGCACGCTTCATTTGCCCATGCTGTGCTTTATGAAATGTGCAAAGTGGTATGGAAGTTTTTCTTACTTCATAAAAAATATGTCCAGTCGTGAAAAAACGAGGACCTGGATATACAAGTTAAGGTTAATCATGCATTTCGTTTATCATTTGTTATAACGATAAGCTGCAGTGTGTAACTGCCTGTCTGGCTTATACATTGTAGCTACTCTGAATCCTTCATTCCTTTAGAGTTGAGCTCTTGTTCATGCCCCTCAAATCTGTCTCCATCTTCTGTCTGTATTCTGCATGGTTCAGATGACTTTCTCTGCCTGCCTCGTTCAAGGCGACACCACAAAACAGACCGTGTGGTATGTGAGATGGGGAGACATTGCTCTGCCCCAGTCTTAATCCTTTCTGTCAGTCACTGTCTCTCCTCTATATGGATGTGCTAGCTGTGGCATACACTCGTCTGTGTCTTCAGGGCACTCCCACCATCCGTATTGTGTTGTATGTGCGCCTGATTAGTTTTTTTCCTTTTCTGTTTTAGGCCCAATCTCCATGGAGAAGGTCCACTACTGCGAGAGATTCATCGAGCTCATGATTGACTTGGAGGTAAGATGGTTGTTATGGTGACAAGCTGATGCAATGGTAGGAGAAGCTTTAGTAATGCTACTGCTCCACCTTGAAAATTATGACACTGCATGCATGATGAATAAGTTATGAATACATTATAGTACAAGTTATGGATAACTACAGGATCTGGTATGCTTGTTGAACTGGCCAGGCTTCCCAGAATGACTTAACATGCTAACGTGTTTATTAAATCTCATTCGCTTTCTGCACAAGTATGGCACGACTGGGAAAACATTTAGTCATTCTAAGATTTTTTTTTTTTAATGAATGTGTAGTGTATTGGTTCCAAGCACCTTCTGATTGTTTGTTTTTGTTCGATGTGAAGCACTTCCTAAACCTGGCTTGTAACTCCCTCACTCACTCGCACTCATTCACTCACATTTAGCACCCAGAAATGCTATACAAGCAGATGCTGTTGTGCTTCGCTTCAATTGACATTCGCTCTTTCTTTCTTTCTGTTGGTGAACAATTTCAGGTCAGTGTTATCCCAATGCAGCTGAGTCTAAATGGAATTTACTGTTTATTTCTCATCATTTTATTTCACTCTTGTAGTGTACTGCTTATAAGATTTGAGTCAGGAAACTGTCCTTGTGAATGGCCAATTTTGGAGAAAATTGGCAGTTTGTACTTGCTCAGTCCTTATTTGCTCTGCCTTCACTGTGCTCCGTTTCAATCTGTGCTCAAAAGCAAGGCTCTTAAACTTGAATCCTAGAGGATTAGAGTGCTGCACATCCTGCTGTAGCACATCTGATTCAAGGTGATAGCTGAAGTGTGTATTGTTCCAACTTTTCATGACTGGAGTTTGAGAAGTGTGATCAAGTAGACTGCTGCATTTAGATGGAAGTGAACCAATTTGAGTTAAATAGCATAAATCACAAGTTATGGGATATTTTACCATACATTATGGAATATTTTTATTTACACATGACTGTGTGTATTCACATATACTATACAGCTGCACTATAGCTGATAAAGCTTTTAACTACTTAATAGCTACTTATTGTATAGGGTTGTATGGAAGTGCCTAGTTGTTTTTCATGAGTACCTAAACCTCCATTGTCTTTGGCAGGCTCTTCTCCCAACACGCCGCTGGTTCAACACTGTGCTGGATGACTCTCACCTGGTGGTCAGCTGCCACCTGTCCAGTCTCACAGATCGAGAGAAAGAAGGTCACCTTTTCTGCCAGGTGGAAACTTTTTGTATATTTATATAGCAACTGACATATCATAGGCATTGAGGCATCAGTTATTAATTAATGGCTCAAGAGCTGATGCTGTAACTTTTTTAGGAAGAACTTGTGAGCTGTGTTATAACGGTGTTTACTTTCATGTAGCTGCTGGACATGTTGAAGTTCTACACAGGCTTTGAGATCAATGACCAAACTGGCAACGCCCTCACAGGGAAAGAGATGACGACTCTTCACTATGACCGGATAACTTCACTGCAGGTAATGCTTTCTTATTACACAGCATCTCCCTGATTTACCGGTCATCTTTGAATAAATTCATGTTTGAGAACAACACACACGTGACTCATCTTCAATAAGCTTGGTGGCTTTTGAGTGTTTAGTGTTCTACATTTCATGCTATATTTTATGTCTTCCTAAAATCTTCCTAAGGCATACAAAGAGCAACCTTAATCAAACCCGGGCCGCCGATGCATCAAAGCCTGTTTAATGTTGCTAAATTTAATTAACGGTGGTTTACGTATTCTGGGCTTTGATAGTTTATTCTCCCTGTACCTGCATCAGATAAACATCAGTCAGTGTTCTGCTCTCAGATTCAGGATTAGATTTGGGGTTACCCTGTGTAGTTAATTACTACTGGCTCATGCTGTTTTCGAGGCATATTATAAATGTGTTATCACATCACGTTGCATGATTCTTTTACAGAGAGCTGCTTTTGCACACTTCCCAGAGTTACAGGATTTTGCTCTCTCTAATGTAGCAGCTGTGGACACTCGGGAGTCGCTCACCAAACATTTTGGTCATCTCAGGTAAGAAAAGTGTTGTAAAAATATTGTAGTGTAGCAACCATTCCAAGAACAGTCTCGGATATGTGCACCACTGAAAGCACTTTAATATTGTGTCTGTATGTAAAGTTGCAATATTCATTTACATTTATGGCACTTGGCAGACGCTCTTATCCAGATCGACTTACAAGAGTGCTTAGTCAATATCCTTGAATATCCAATGCTAAAGCTGGTAGACCTGAATTCAAGCTACTTTGAGCTTTTAGCCATATACTTGTACATTATAAGTCCCAGAACCCAATTATTCCTAAACTACACAAAACCAGTGACAAACAAGACATAGTGAATACAATAACTGCTATAAGTGTGGCAACAGCTTTGAATTAGCACTCATTCAGTGCTCTCGAACGAGTTGGGTCTTCTGTCGGATAATATTCATGGTCAGTCAGTGCACCAACTACAGTGTAGCTAGCCGTTCTTAAAAAAAAAAATCTTCTTGGTTCGGGTTAGAATGCTGTCCCTTGCTATAGATCGATTTGCATGTGTGACCCAGGCTTGGTAGTGTTAAAGCTTTCCTTCATCATAGGAGAGGTTTCCTCGAGAGATGCTGTTTACTGAGTTAAGTTAAGTAAGCAATCTAGCAGTCTTTTGCCTGGTATCATTAGTTGCTAGTCAGAGCAGGTGTTCAGAATGATGGACAAGAGTTACAGACAATTCACGGTCACTTCACTATGGTTCCTGGGCATGCTGTTATTACTGCCTCAGGGCCCATGGACAAGAAAATGAAAAGTGTAGTGTAGCTCCATGAGAGTCAGTGCAGCTATATAGCTGTGTTCTCAATACAGATCTCAGAAAATGCTAATTCTGCTGAAGCATGCAGGCCTTTTTCCCTTTTAGCGTGCACACATTACACAAAAATCCTCTCCATCAGACGCTTGGGCTCTTGGGTGCCATTCAGGATGAAAGGTATTCGTCTTATGACTCACGGAGACGGCCAGCTCTTAGAAGCTCAGTCGTGGCAGGAGGTTTTGGATCAAGCACCCTTGGCTCAGGGAGTTTTGTGTAACCTATACGACTAATCCTGAATTCATTATTATTATAGGCACTGTCAGCTATTATGCATCATATTCTTATCAGACTAGGCTTTCAAAAAATGCTTAATGCAGATCCCTACATATGGAAGTTGGAAAGAAACCTGTATAAAAAAATATATCCAACATATTATATGCAGCATTGTTTGCAGCCTTGCACCTATGCCCATATTGTATTTTATCAGAGTTAAATAGCCATGTCGCATTGAGAATTACAATGGTTTACTGGCTTGCTAACTGATAGGACTCGGGACATTGAACACAGGCTCATTGCAACTGAATGGGAAGCTGTGGCTCATTAATTTAATCGATTTGTAAGAGCCTGACAATAAACTCTTTAAACAGCTGCGTTTGTCAGACCATAATAACACTGCCACACGGTAAAGCCTGCTGTCTCTTAAGTGTGTGTGTGCGCATGCAGACAAAGTAAAGGAACATGGGGATCAGCAGGGTTCGACATAAGCAATGGTTCCTGTGGCCAGTAAAAAAAAGTATGTTGGGAAAGGTGCTTGGGCTGTTAGTGGCCCATTCAGGGCAGCGACGGTGTTTTCTCCAATCACAGTCATAAGTCAGTTTACCTGTGATGCCACTTGGCTGATGCTAACCCTCAAATTCCTGACAAATCCACAGTTTTCACAGTAAAGCTCTGTGAACTTACATTAGGCACTGGTTCATTGTTGGGGCAGTGGTGTTTCTAAGACTTTTTTTTCTACACTCTAGCACAATGTTCTCCCTCAATCCTCATTCCCAGTTCAAAAGTAATACCAGTTTAGTAAACTTAGTGCTGTTACCCATTAATGCTAATAAGACTGAATAGCCTATGAAACACCTATAGGTTAATTCTCCAAAGCCTATTTATTGACACAGTTTGTGTTTTGACCTTGCTGGTGTGACAGTAGTAGATTTCCTTTTGAAAGAAATCCGTTTTTACTCCAATTTGACTGTAAATTTTTGTCTTTTCCCATTTCCTGCAGTCCCAATACCCTTCACCAGGTGGCGTCATACCTGTGCCTTTTACCTGAGCTTCCAGAAGGAAAAGACACATCCTATGATAAAGAGATGCTTTTAGAGCTACTGGTGAGTTTGAAATCATTTTATTTAATATGGTTCTTATTATTTAAGATCTGTCCTTTTACACAATAGTGTGGTGATAGGTTTTTTGTGCATCCTGTAGTTAATTGATGATGTTGACCTTGAAATGCAGATTAAGCTCTCTTTTTTAGGCTCCTTCATTTTTATTATCTAATTAGAGTTTGATGTTCTTAGAAGAATTAGCTAAGTGGTCTGTGTGGAGAACTAGACGGATGTTTCTCCCAGGCCTTTTCTGATTGCCCCCTAAACTTCCTCTCCAGCTCCTCACATACTCGCATAAAAAGCCCTTTTCAGTGCAGTCATCAGCACAGCACCCCTGTCCTGATTTGTCCATAATTACGCTGTCCTCCAGAGGCTCAGGAGACACTTTGCTGTAATTAACTGACTGTATTGTTGGAGCCAATGTCAGTTTACTAATTTAAGTGGCCTGTGTTGCCCCTGGCAATTCAAGTCTCAAAGAAGAGGCCTTCATAATGTATGTATTACAGGTCATGCATGTGATAATGTACACTGTTAAGCTTCAAAAGAATACACTTCCTACACAGTAGCCTCAGAGAAATTGATTTATTTAATTGTATACAAGGGGAAAGACGGAAATAAAACAGCGAATGGTTATGATGTGATTTTTGTAGCATGGCTTTCTGAGAAAGCCTGCAGGTGTTAAAACAGCATATATGCAGCTTTAGTTATTTTGTTTTGTATCTAACATAATTAATGTTACTTGCAAAATCCACAACTAGTCTAGATAAATATCAGTATTAGATTGTCATTTAGGGTATTCTTATACTGGCTGCTGCTGTTTCCATTTTCTAGCACAGTGTACAGATGAGAAATTGGGAAGCTTGATGCCTCGGATGCTCAGCAGGCAGCTTCACACTTCCATATTTCTCAGTTGTCTTCACACACATTTTTATTTCTTAGGTTGGGTGTGAAAGACACACACAGACACACATACACACACTGCGCCTTTCTGTCTGAGCCTCTAAAAAAGACAGAATGTGCTATTCCTGAAATTACCAAATTAGTGTCACCTAGGTGAATGTTGTTTTCCATACGTCACTGAACTTCTAAGTGGGGCCCTCATTCTTCTGCCATGCTTCAACCTTTTAGGTCACAGCTTGATGGTTCTTAGTTGTAGGTCAAATGACAGTCTCATTGAAGTCGTACACTTGATATTGCTATCTGTCTTGGCTGATTGGATGCATACAGCAGGTGTGAGAGGGGTCTTGTGATCTCATCACTATAATGAATGGCATTACATTTTGATGTGTCACTAACATCAAAGCATCAAGTCGGTTTTGCCAGGTTCACAATTTTACCCCAGAATGGAGCTACATTTGAGCTGTCCAGCTACACTGCTGTGTATATTAAAGCCATTCTTCTTGCCATTCAGAGGATAATAATGTAAATATGTCTACTTGTTCTCACTCAGTTATTCTTTATTTATAACAATATAAGTAATCATTTGAGACCATTCTAAAGCATAATGGAATGCTGTGTTGTTAATACTGCTTCATTAACCATATTTATAATATTTATATGTGCATTATTTTGGGTTGCAATATTAAGTTTGAACAGGCTAGATTGTGAGCTTGGCAGTGTTAAAGGAAATGTTATTATAGAGTTGGGTTCTGTTGCTATTAAAGCCAATGACTCAAATAGGCAGAAATTGCACAATAAAGAACTATTTAGAAATAAGCTTGACAGTCATGTTTTTGAAACACAAAATGAACCACTTCCACCAACTTCCAATTTGTTGAAGATTTCCGAAGCATCTTTTTAATCAACATTTGTTTAATTAGAAAATGATATCAAGTAGCTAAATATACAGTATGTTTTGATTGAGTTTGAGGTTGGGTATTAGCTAGTGTTTTTGCGGCTGATTTGATTCTAACTTCAGGCTGCTTTTGACAGATTTCCCATTGTAGATGCATGAACATACAACATTTAAACAGCTAGCTTTGTCTCCTCTTCTGTTGTGATTGGATCACCTGTGACTGATCTTAGTACCATGTCTGAACAGGGTCTGATATTATAGTTCTGAGACAGCCGGCGGTTTTGCTCAGTGTCGAGGCTGATAATATACATGTTGAAATGTGCTCTAACCTGATTCCCAACAGTTCTACAATTCATTCACCTATATGTAGAGAGGATCAACATAGGACAGGGTTTCTGAACTCGCATCTTTAATTAACCCAATTTGTTTCTCTCTCTTGCAAATGCAGGTGTCGCGTCATGAGCGGCGAATCTCACAGATTGAGCAACTTAACCAGATGCCTCTTTATCCAACCGAGAAGATTATCTGGGATGAGAACATCGTCCCCACCGAGTACTACTCAGGAGAAGGTTTACGGCTTCCTTCACTGTGACACAATATTATACACAATGGAAGGTAAAAAAAAAAAATCTAAACCTCATGTGACTGTTGTACAGGTTGCTTAGCTCTGCCGAAGCTTAATCTCCAGTTCCTGACTCTTCATGATTACCTGCTGAGAAACTTCAACCTCTTCCGTCTGGAGTCTACCTATGAGATCAGACAGGACATCGAAGACGCTGTGTTGCGTATGAAGCCATGGTAATTAACAAAAGATTTGATGCTGATTATGTAGTTTTTTGTGGATTGCTTGCTAACACTGCTTCCTGTTTGCTGTAGGCAGTCAGAATACGGTGGAGTGGTGTTTGGTGGATGGGCCAGAATGGCACAGACCATTGTGTCCTTCTCCATTGTTGAAGTGGCGAAGCCTAACATTGGAGAGAACTGGCCTGCTCGAGTCCGTGCTGACGTCACTCTGAACCTCAACGTGCAGGACCACATCAAAGCTGAGTGGGAAGGTCGGTCTGTTCTCTTATTATGTATATTTATACACATTTTAAAAATCAATTAAATTCTATTTTTTAAGAGGATGTAATGGATTATTAATGGAAATTACAAATCCTGGATTTTTTTGACATTACGTTTACATTCTGTACACAAGACTGGAATATAACACAAACTTTCCTACCAACTAAAAAACATTTAGCTTTTAAGGGACATTGTAATCCTTAAACTTATAATGTTATACAATCATTGCCTTTTGTTGAAAATATATATATATATTTTTTTCATTGCATGATATTTTTTTTCCTTCTTAACACAGTTATTTAACAAATTGACAAATCGGGTGTTGATTGGGGTGGAGTACAGTTTGCAGAATCTGGTATAATCTAAGATGCGATAAAAATAATGCAGTGTGCTTTAGCATTTAGTTAGCATGTTTGACAAAAATTCATAGTCTTCATCCTTCATATAGACTTGCATGCACTTCTCTTCATCACTCTTCATGAAATGCTTTCCATATAAATCCTTTATGTTCTCCTGAGCCTTTCAGTTGGTGCTCATTCAAGATCTTGGGCTCTTTCCTGTCTTTTTTCATCATAGTGTTAGTCATGCACTTTTTATGACACGTCAATGTGTTAGCACGGTATATACAGTGGTTTATAATGTGTTAACATTCAATAGCGATATCAGCACAAAAGTATGTAAAGTTAGGGGCGTGGTGGTTATTAAGTACAGGAAACTGACACAAATAAGTATGCAAATGATCTTCATGTAGCATCCTTATTAATATATTTGCATTAATAAATAAATATAATTGAATAGGAATCAGGCTCACAGCCCTAAATTCATTAAATAATATAGCACTAAATCTGTATTATAGGAACTGCTACATTATAGAAACTGCTGCTGTTTAGCTTACTAGGGGAGATCAAGTAAATATCAGGAAAAATGGGTCTGGTTTATAGATAATTCATCAGTCTTTAAATGTTCAAATACCCAGATTGTACCAAGCTGTAAATGCACCGTCTGTTAACAATTGAGGAAATGTAGAGTTTGACGTTTTGGGGCAAAGAGAGAGCACCTGCAAATCAAAGTAATGCCTAAATAGATCTGTACTCTGTGACATTTTGAATATTAAATTTTTTTATAAACTGGGGACCTTGAACAGAAAAACTTGCCAGTCCAGTAATTGATGCAGATCTAGAGGATATACTTTGCACTTTAAGCCAAGCTTGAAGGACTGTATCACTGCCAGTGTTATATAAGCTTTAGATTGACTGCCCAGTAATGATATTTAAAATTGGGCAAGGCCATCCCACCAACTGCTTTATGTCTTTGCAAAGGTTGTCTATGTATTCTCTAGGTTTTTTATTCCAAATAAATTCCAGCCAAACAGACTCAGTTTGAGTAAAACACAGTTTCTGAAAAAACACACTGGGGTAGGAAATTAGGTATACACTAAAATAAGTAAAGGAACTTATGGAGGTCAGTCATCTTAATAGAGTTAATTCTTGCTGCTAAGGATAATTTTAAGAGAAATTCAGTACCAAAGCATATAGTAAAGGTCTTAAGGGACATCCTTGACATGTAGGGCAGTGAAGGTGGACAATAATCTGACTGGTGGTTGTTAGTACTTACTGTAAGTTCTTACTTAAGTATAGAACTGGTAGTCTCATTCTGCCTTATTCCCAGCTCTTGTTCATTTCCTTTTGTGATTGTGCTTTCCCTTCCTCTTTGTGTTAGAGGTGGGAATTGTAGGTTGACAGTGAGTTTGAATAATTACAGGCTCCAAGTATAAAAGAACAGTGTGTGCTGACTGAGCTGTTTCTTACCCCTGTTCTTTTCTTCATTGTGCGCTCTTTATTTCTCTTCAGGGTTGCGTAAACATGACGTTTGTTTTCTGATCACGGTTCGGCCCAACCTGCCCTATGGCAGTCGCTTTGACCGGCGCCAGCCCTTTATGGAGCAGGCAGGCCTGGTGTACGTGAGGGGCTGTGAGGTGCAAGGCATGCTGGATGACAAAGGCCGGGTCATTGAGGAAGGTAGGTTTAATGTCTCCTCTGCTTTTTTTTTTTCCTGCTCCTTATAATAAACCAAAGCCACTCTTATAGCCCCATGTTAGCAGCCATACAGAGGTGATGATGCATTGGATGGGACTGGTTGAAAGATGGCACTATAGTTCTATACAATGATGTTTCACTGTAGGTGTTTGCATCAAGTACCAGATACTGGTTTCAGCATTTTGCATTGCATTTTTGGCTTCCTGTATAATTTATTTCATGTACTTTATTTGAATTTTATTTATCAGTATAACTTTGCCTGAGAAATGTCTTCATTGTAACAGATTAACACTACACAGCCAAAAGTATATGGACACCTGGCTGTCACGCCCATGTGTAGGCCTTCCTCAGATTGTTGTCATACCATTAGAAGCACACAGATGTGTAGAATGTCTTTTTTTTATGCTGTGGCATTAAGATTTCTCTTCACTGAAGCTAAGACCCAAAGCCTAACCTTAATCTGTTAAAGCATGACAGTGCCCCTGTGCACAAAACAAGGCCCATAAAAATATGACTTAAGGTTAAGGTTGGTGTGGGAGAACTGGAGAGCTGCCTGTTTAATAATCCCCACTGAACACTTTTTGGATTAATTGGAATGTGACTGCACTACAGGCTTTCTCACCTTGACTTCTCATTGCAACTTGAGAATGAGGTGCACAGCAAGCACATATGGGTACGATGGGACCATACAGTGTACATTCAGTGAATCTTCTCTGTGTTTGATTCAAGGTCCTGATCCAAAGCCCAAACTGAGAGGTGACACAAGAACATTCCGTGTCTGGCTGGACCCAAATCAGTACCAACAGGACATGACCAACAGCATCCAGACTGGTGCTGAGGATCCCTATGAGACTTTCAACATCATCATGAGGCGCAAACCAAAGGAGAACAACTTCAAGGTTAGTCACTCCATTTTAGTCCAGCCACACTTTTTTAAATAACTCGTTGTTAAATAAAATAAATAAGTAAAGAGAAATAATCTATAGAATACCTCCTGAAATTAATTTAAAACACATAAAATAAAGGGTGGGATAAAAAAGTAGGAAATAAATAAGTACAATTTCTATAGGCACCATGTCAGTTTCCATTAACTGCTTCAGTAAATTTCTAATTTAAAACATGTAACTCTCACTGAACTAAATGTTTTTCCTTTGCAGGCTGTGCTGGAGACTATACGTCACTTGATGAACACTGAGTGTGTTGTCCCTGATTGGCTGCATGACATCATCCTGGGATATGGTGACCCCGGGAGTGCCCATTACTCCAAAATGCCCAATCAGATATCCTCCCTGGACTTCAATGACACCTTCCTGTCTATTGATCATCTTAAGTCCTGTTTCCCTGGTTACACATTGAAGGTCACTGAGGAAGACCCAGCCAAACAGGTCCCTCCATTCAGGTCAGGAACACATTCTTCCTGCTAAGATCTGAGTGCTGCTTAGATCTTCAGGAAGTCTTAGTGCCAATATCTGTCTATGTGCCTCTCAAAACAGAAAAAGTTTTACACCAGGTTCAATTCTGATTTCCACATGCAAGCTGTACCCTTTGCTTTCGTTTAGAATCAAGTTCCCTGTGCAGAATGTCAAGGGGAAGAAGCGGAAAGCAGATGAGGAAGAGGAGAAAACTGAAGAAGATAACACACTGATAGTGGAGCCCCATGTGATTCCAAACCGGGGACCTTATCCCTACAACCAACCCAAACGGTGAGAGAAGATTAACTTTGCTCAGATGTGGACAAGACATCATGACATCATCTTATATTTATATAGATTATATATTTATATCTTATCTTTTCATTATTCCTGTGAGAAGCAGTTGCCTGCCTGGCTGATATCAGACATACTATACATGAGACATCATGACAGCCAACATTTTTTGGAGGAAAAAATATATTCACTGATTTAATTATATTATTAATGATATACCACATTAATGATAATGGTCACTGTTGGCTCCTGAAAACAAAAGCTTTTTCTCTCACTCACCATTTTATAGAAGAGTTGTGATGGCAAAATTACTTAGCATTGCAACACAATTAGGCAGAGTTATTGCTGAGACTTGGATCAGCAAGATGAAGTTTTGGAACCTAAAGTACTGCATCTTGAGGTAGAGATGAAACAAGAACGAATTACTTCTAGAGCGGGTGGTCAGATGGCATTGTGGATAATGTAGGAATCTGTCGATTAAAGCCAAATAGACCAACGTGTTGGAAAAAGAGTATACATAGAAACATTACATAGAAAGATATAATACTCTAGTCGTTCAGGTTGGGTTCTTGCTTTAAGACACCGTTCCTATTTTTGTTTTATAAAGTACATTGACTTTCATTTCTCTACATCACTTTAACTCACCCGTTATATATAAAATGTCAAGAGCTTTTGCTTTGAGCCACTCATCTGAGAAATTTACATCATCATCATCTTCATACAATATCGACATTACACCACTCCTTTCTGGGCAGCACGGTGGCGCAGTGGATAGCGCTGTCGCCTCACAGCAAGAAGGACCCGGGTTCGATCCCCGGGTGGGGTGACCTG
>JAOTRJ010000002.1:16439986-16451729 GCA_028564905.1 Leptodoras praelongus | reverse complement strand
GTTGCCGGCTGGGCACCGGCTCCCCCGTGACCCCGTAACTGGGAATAAGCGGTACAGAAAATGACTGACTGACTGACCACTCCTTTCTGCTTTTCTTTGAAATTGATATAAATTACATAGGGATGGGGATCTTCAGGGATCACCTGATATGACATTATCACAATACCTAGGTGCTGGTTTGATTTGTATTGTGATGCTATAAATACCCTGGTTTGATCATTTTAATCTTGAACCATGTAAAACAGTGTCTCTGGTATGTCATTGGGCATATTTGCTATTTCTAAACAAAGTAATAATAAGTAAATAATTTGCTCCTACCCAACAGGATGCTGTGCTGCCCACCAATGTGGGAATAGTTTAGAGTGTGCCACGTGTAGGATTATAGAGGAATGGCAATTGTACACATAAATGGCATGTACAAATAAAAAATGAATAAAGATTTTGGGTACATGAATCGTCACACAAAAGAACTGCGAATTTCCCCCATATCTGTAATTTATGCAACCCAAGAAAGTATTATTTTGCTCCTGATGGTTGTGTTGTGTATTTCAACAGGAACAACATCCCATTCACCCCAACTCAAATTGAGGCTATTCGTGCAGGCATGCAGCCGGGACTCACCATGGTATGAGCAACGCCTTACCTTTATTTTACTCTTCTCAGTCATTTTCAGTCACTTCCTGTCTCGGATTGTTAATGCTGATTTAGTGTTAATTGTAACACATTTATTTCCACTGTCAAAAAGCTGTTTAGTTTGTATCGCTCTGTTGCTTGGATGTTATTGTAGCTGGATATCGAGGCTATTTCTCATCGATATTCTCATCATTCATGTAAATGTGGGCGGAATCAGGATGAAGTGAATAATGGCTGTGAGAGGACTTCAGTAAATGAGCCATGGTGTCCTTGCTGGCCACTGAGTGTCTGAACAGGATGCTGATTGAGAGGCATCCTCAAACTGCTTATTGGTTGTTGGCAGGGGCTGTTGGCTGTTATTTATTGTGCAGTTCGCTGGACGTGAATATGGCAGGGATGGCTATGGACAGAGTTATAAACCAAGTCATCCTGCATGCCTGTGTCTCTCCACCTCGACTAACTGCTGGCATGCGTCAAGTCATTTTACTGCCAGAGCAACAGGCCCTGAGTTCTGCTACCCTGTATTGCATTGAGCTAAAAGATGCGTTCACAGTATTTTATGTTGGCTACATTTCATATATTTTTGCTGGGTGCAATGCTGATTACAATCAGGACAATCCAAATAGCATGATAGAAAATGTAATAGGCTGGTGTGCTTAGATATTTCTGGCATGCTATTGTATTATGATCAAGTAGTTTCTGCATCCTACATGTGGACAATTTCAAAATGTTTTTATTGCCATGTGTCTTATTTATGGCACTGCTCTATACGTCTGATAGCTTGTGATATGGCCTTTGTGCACAAGGAGCAATACTCTGTCCAGCAGATCTATCCAGAAGTAAACAAACAAAATGGAGGCTGCACTAGCAATTGCTAACCGAAAGAACTTTGGTTAAATTCACAGCCAATAATGAGGGTGTAGAGGTGACATATGAGCTGTGTTTCTGTTTTCTCTTTCAAAGCTGCATGCATTCTGATCTGACTTTTTACACCGAGGTGAAATGAATGCATATCAGATAAATATCAGCTTTCAGTACCACATGCCTTGGCTACTATATGACAATCATAAAACTGTGTATAACATATGATGGAAAGTCTTGCCTGATGTTTGAATGTAGTATTTGATCTGTATTTTTCATTCTGTATTACTCCTACAGTTATAAAGTCTTATCTAGGTATCAAAGCTCTGTTTATACTATTCTCATCTATACCTGATTTACAGTTTAATTAAGCGTTCAGGGCAAACTGCATTTCCTCAGTTCATTAGTCAGACTGCATGAGCTTTATGAATTTGGTTACTTGAACTTTATGCTGGATAACATCTGTGCCCTGTTTTGTAATTGTCATTTGTTGTGATTTAACCCTCTCTGCAGGTTGTAGGTCCCCCGGGTACAGGCAAAACAGACGTAGCTGTGCAGATCATCTCCAATCTGTACCACAACTTTCCCGAACAGAGAACTCTCATTGTGACTCACTCCAATCAGGTAAAGCTTTGCATCTGCCTTCAGTGGCTGTGCAACGTTTAGTTATAATCACTGCATGATTGAATTTAATTTGGCAGCTACAGAAAAATGATGGCCTGAAATGCCTGTCGAAATGTGGAATATTTATATAACTGAGACTGTGTTTGTGGCTAGCAGACATACTGAGCAAACCCACAAACAAACCCACAGTTATGTATATGTGTATGTGTGTCCAGTCACTGCTTATCCCCAGTGTATACTTACTGCTGGAAAATTATACAAAATCACCGAATTATACAAACTAAAATGCACTGAAATCGCACCATACTAAACTCAGCTTATACATGTATTTGTGTTTTTCTCCCACCCAGGCACTGAACCAACTGTTTGAGAAGATCATGGCCCTGGACATTGATGAGCGGCATCTCCTCCGTCTGGGTCACGGAGAGGAGGAGCTAGAGACAGAGAAGGATTTCAGCAGGTGAGACATGGAGGCAGGATATTGAAACCCAGCTGGTCACACAACAGATCAAAGCTTATAAACTTCGAGACCACTCAGCACCACCTTGTCCCCCCAGCACCATGTTTGTCTTCATTCTTCACGCTTGATGAAGGCAGCAGCCCTTTATGGAGTGTTTGATGTTTCAATTAGAGCTCCTAATTAGTACCCTGAGTGTGGTCTGTGCTGTGTTTTACACAACCCAGACTCCTGCTGTCACTCATTTGAATAGCTTAAAATGACTCCTTGTTCCAGGTGACAGCATTGGCATATCTAATTGTGGGTGGGTGGATGTGAGCATAACTTAAATATAAAGGGGAGATGCTTGTGATTTTGTTCACAGACACATGTAGGAAGTAGGCATATAACAAAATATGAATGTGTTATTTTGATTGAACAGGTAATGTGTTTTAAACAGACGCATATAAGAAGTGCACAATTCTTTTTTCTTTTTTTTTTTAATTAGAATGCTTATGAGAGGTTCACAGAGCATCTATTTGAGAGTAAAGGTGTTCACAGGATACAACAACAGTTGCATAGGCAGATATGAAGCTTGTGGAACAAAACACTGTTGTTTACTGTTTTTACAGTGATTCTTTTTCAGTGTTTTCAGGCACAACATGGTAACAATGATGTTAAACCAAACAAAAAAAAACATTCCTAGTTTGGTCCGTACTCAGTTAAGGGGTTTAAATCCTAATAGCGATATTTGGACAATTATACAGATACAGATAATGGCCCTTCGTTACTCCACAGTAGGAAGCATGATTAATAGTTCATCCTTGTTTTTGCACAATTCCACCTCAAGTCAGAGTTAGAGTTTGAAGATATAGCACCATTATAGCTAATAAACAGACACTCTAGGGGTCTAAATATGGCCATTTGTCATTGTCTGACATATTTTTCCATTGTCTCTGGAGTTCACAGAATGCTCTAAAAACAGCATATATTATAGTGTCAGATGATATGATCATGCTGATTCAGTTCAGTTTGATAGCACTTTTATCAGTAGACATTGTCACAAAGTAGGTTTACAGAAATCCGGATATGTATTCAAATCCCCTGTGAGCAAACCATGGGTGACAGCAGCCAGGAAAAACTGCCTAAGACGAGATGAGGAAGAAACCTTGAGATGACTCAAAACCCAGATGGTTGATTTATGCAACATTACTCTTCTACAAGTGTATGCTGTAAATTCATAATACTGAATGTGATGGGGGTGCAGTGTGAGCATATTGTGAATAAGAGTCCTGAGATGAGCACAGGACAGGGTTTAGGATTACAGAAGCAGCTCTTAGGCAGATGTCTGCAGGATTCAGGTGAGCTTGTCCACTGAAGCAAGGGTGAGACTTGGATATTGCCTTCATAATGGAAAGAGGAGGGAGCCTGTTGATGCAAGATCTGTGATGATAAATATAACTGCATCTGCTCTGGATGGGCACGATTGCATTATGCAGATTGCACAAGAGCCAGACAGGCATGGAGGACGAGGGATAACAACATTCAAATTCCACTGAGTTTTCCAACCCAATGGCAAGAGGAAGGCGAAGGCAAGGAATTGAATCAACAGTGCAGATCATGATAAATTGAAGGCCCTTGGAAATGCAGTGATGACACTATAACTGATGGCACTATCCAAACATTTCCAATTAAAAAAACATGCTCCATGTATTAACAATATTAAAAAATAACCAAAGTTACCCTTTTTCTGAAACTGCTGTGCTCTTAATTAGAGGAAGTGAAATTTGTTTGTGGTTTTTACCTAAAATTAAGTCAGTATGATGGAAAGTCTCCACTTTTCTTTTAATTAGGCATGCATGAATCATGCATGAACCCTGCCCTCAGAAGATTAGTGCTCTCTATTAATAGCTACATTACGTTTGCATGCTCTTTCATTATATGGTTTTTCAAACCACTTTCCAATTTACAATAATGCATGTTTCAAGCTTTATAATTCAACATTACACCCTTAATTATTACTCAGTTGAATTACTTAAAAAGAATTCTCTGACAGATTGAGTGCTATTCTGGTGAACTATGATGTGTGTCATACTATGAGCTGTACTGAGGAGGCTGAATGAGTAATAAAAGTTTCAGTATGTCCATAGGCTGTGAGATCAATTGTGCAAACAATTGGCATTTCCTCTTAGCTCTTGCACAGCATCAGTGGCCCCCTTAATAAAACGCCAGCGCATCAGGTGGCTGGTCTGTGTTGTAGTGAGTACACAGAAAACCTACTTGAGGTTATTCCTAACTATTGTTTGATTTCATTGTTTTTCCCTGTCTTCTCCATGTTGAGGATTGGTGAACTGGTAGGAAGTTTCCACTCTTTCTGTTTATGTGGTCATCAGAGCTCTAACAGCATTGTTTTCCACCTCAGATATGGAAGAGTGAACTATGTGCTGGCTCGACGGCTGGAGCTGCTCAGAGAGGTGGCTCGTCTGCAGGAGAGTCTTGGCGTCCCGGGTGATGTGTCCTACACCTGTGAAACAGCTGGCCATTTTTACCTTTATCAGGTACCTGTACCTCTAAAGACCTTGCCGTTCCCTATGCTACATGTCCACTCAACAGACACCTGCCTGTTTAATTGGGCTTCATGCACAAACATAAGAAGAATATGGAAAGTCAACAAGCAGTCTTATGGAGAGCCTGGTGAAAATCAAACTCAACATTTAGGAATACAGAAAATAGCAGATTTACAGGTAGAGGACATAGTATGCAAACAGGGATGCAATTCTGAGAGGATGAATGCAGCAAATACCATCTGCCATTCTCTACAGAACCCAGTAGCTAAGCCTGATCAGGTTTCAGACATCTAAATCCAAGAAAGTCATCGTCAGCATGCTTGTGTCCTCTAAACAGAACTGTTATTTACTTATTTATTTTTGATCCTTTCCTCCTCGGTTTTCACTGAATCTGTATTTCCCATCTTTCACTTCTCAGGTGATATGACATACATATACTTGTATCCGTGACAGTCATGCTAAGAGCTAAACTGTGCTAAAACCTGCAGTCTGACATACAATACATGCTACTAATTACGCTGGGTATTCATGTAGCTATTTTGGTGCTTTTTTTTCCTGCTTGTTTAGCAGTGATATAGTATACAAACAAACACACTCTCTTTCCTGCAGGTTATGTCACGTTGGGAGGAATACACAAGCAAGGTCAGGCCCAAAGCTGGTCGGGAGGTGAGCGTACAGGACGTGGCTGAACACTTCCCTTTCCATAAGTATTTCTCAAATGCACCCCAGCCTGTATTTAAGGGACAGAGCTACCAGGAGGACATGGACATTGCTGAAGGCTGTTACCGCCACATCCGCAAGATCTTCACCCAGCTGGAAGTAAGTGAGTTGTGCACTTACTTGTGCACTGTGTGACTGCAAGTGTTAATTCAAAGTCAGCTGGATATAATGCTTAAAAATCTCTCATAACATAAATAATATGGTTAAACGCACACAGAGTAAGTAAAATTCATTGTGAATGTGGAAAAATAATGAAAAAGCTTAGTGTGTCTATGTTAGTGTGGACTAGGCCTCAGATAAGCAGGAGATCATCCGCATGCATGCACATTCTTTCACTGTGAATCCAGACAGCTGGCATTAAATAAGGTCATGGACAGTGAGAATTCAAAGGATGTATTAAAACATTTTGCCTTAACAAACTCAAACAAAATGTCACCCAGCTTTCTCATCTCCTGATGAATATCCCTTTTCATATCTTGTTCTTTTGCCATCCCAGCCATCAGGGAGAGGCCTGTTTTTATACAGAGATAACAATAGCATTACCCTCTTATGGGAGCACTGGCCTTAAAAAAAAAGCAATAACTGATTTATTGGTTTGAAGTAATATCTCTGCTTCTTCATGTGTTCATTTCCCAGAGCTCATACCAGCCCACTACTGAGACATGCTTTCTTTGTGAAAGATTTTTTTTCTTCTTATCAAAGCAGAATAAGAGAGACCACACTGCCAGTTATGTTCTCCCTCTTTGATAAGCCGCCTGATGACAGTGATACATGGCTGTAATAGATGTCTGGCTCTTGTATTTTAAAAACACGCTGCAGCAGGGCTGCTCTAGAGCATTTTGTTGCACAAAATCACATTCCAGCTTCAGCAGAGGAAGTGATTTAGCTCTTGTTTGTCCTGCAGTGATGGTCCAGGGTTAAAAATATCCTTCTTTAATATTTTATGATTTTAATATTTTAAAAAGAGTTTAATATTAATAAAATAGTATCACCCCAAACCTGGTCCAGTAGTAATCATGAATGAGTTTGCTCTTCTCCTTGTGTCTGTGACAGCAGCTCAGTATTACTAATCATGATCAGCTGCAAGCCTGTTTTCCTTTGTATTTTGTTCAGTGATGTAAATGCTATCCAACAGCTCTAGCACTTAGCTATAAAGCAGAAGAGCAAAAGTTTGGGAATATTATGATGACTAGATAACTCATTCTTTATCTAGTTTTAGATATGAGAATCTTTAATACTGACTGCATTGTGGGGTTTTTTTGTGCAGGAATTCAGGGCCTTTGAGCTGCTGCGCAGTGGACTGGACAGATCCAAATACCTGCTGGTGAAAGAGGCTAAAATCATTGCCATGACCTGCACGCATGCTGCTCTGAAACGCCATGACCTCGTGGAGCTCGGCTTCAAGGTAAATCTTCAAAGAGAATGCAAACCCTGATATCTGGTTATGCTTCAGTGATTATTAAATTACACATAGATTAAAGTCACCATGTTGACTTCACACATATTGATCTAATCTTGAAATTGATGCATGTTTTCTGTGGTATAAGGTTTTCTTTAATGTTAAAGCAATTTCCACATATTTTCAGTGGAATTGAAACAAAAATTAACATTTCCACTTTATCACTTTAATAAATAATGATAATAACTAATGCAAAAACAGTGCTAATAAATAATGCACAGATAAGTAAAAAAGTGTCAAACAAAAGCACAAGACGTTCCTGTGGTAAGATATATCATGTACCACAAGATCTCAGATCCACAAAATAAGTGTAGGTGGAAATTTGTCTTTGCATGTCATGGCTTTAGGATAACTACATATAGGAAATTTGATGACATGTTCCTTTGTTCCAGTATGACAACATCTTGATGGAAGAATCAGCTCAGATCCTGGAGATTGAAACTTTTATTCCACTCCTGCTGCAGGTATAACCTTCTCCTACATTCAGCCATTAACCTCTCACTTCATCACAGCCAGGGAGGGAGGCAGAATCCTGTTCAGCATAAGTCAACATAGCTATAAATCTGATTTTCTGTTACAACTCTTGTACAATCCTGCTAACTTCCCTCTTGATGAATGTGCTGGCTGCTAATTTTCCCTGCGCTGCCTCTCGATCGTTGATTGGATAATGCTTGAACCGAATTTACCTCGCAATTAAGAGCTTCTGCACTGCTATACTCCTATAAGAACAGACCTCTGTACTCCACTCGCATGTACCATAAAGGGCTCAGCCAGTTTATTTTAAGCTTACTAAATCAGCCCATAGTAGCAGAGCAGTTAGTAAACACAGATGTGCCACTGACGGGGTTGAAATGTGAGTCAGCCTGTAACATCTTTGCTGCTCAGTAAGCGTGTTGATTTGGGGTGTGTGGCTACTCTTGGAGGGGGGCTTTGTTTGTTGGAAAGCAGCACATATGAAGGCATTAACACTCACCCACACTGCTTGGTGTTGTCACAACAAGACTCCACTCTCCACCCTGCCACCTGTCCCTGCACTGACTGAATGCTCCGGAGACAAAATTCAGTTTGATATTGCACACTAGATTAAAATGGCTGCTGAAAAGGGCTGGTATAATAAAGCATCTATATAAGGATGGTTGTTCTTGACTCCACTGAGTGTTTTCCTGATTCATGTCTCTCTAATATCTGTCTGTTGTAGTGTGTTTTCAGGACTGAACTGGAGAACTGTTTTGTTAACCTGGTCTTAAAGCATTTAATATCCCGGGATTGTGCGGCTGTATAATCGCTGTATATGTGGCATCATGGAGACCAAACATCTTCAAGATTATGTGTTATGACCAAACATTCTTGTTTCTGTTTCTGTCACAGAATCCTGAGGATGGCTACAGTCGGCTGAAGCGCTGGATCATGATTGGTGATCATCACCAGCTTCCTCCTGTAATTAAGAACATGGCCTTCCAGAAATACTCCAACATGGAGCAATCTCTGTTCACACGCTTTGTACGATTAGGCGTGCCCACAGTGGACCTGGACGCTCAGGGCCGAGCTCGTGCCAGGTCTGCTTTTTTTTTTTAATTATTAATTTATTTATTTATATACCAATGTTACAGTTACCTTCGTCCTCATATACAGTGCTGTGCAAAAGTCTTAAGCACCCTGTTGTTTATAGATCCAGCTTTTGTTATTGATTTATTTATTTATATATTATTTTTATACGTCCCAGCTGATTACTGTATAATACGATACAGAAGTCTTGGGAAACATGCAAAGACTTGCTGTAAAGCAAAAATGCCTTCAGAAATAACGAAGATATTTCTACGTAAGAGAAAACACTATAAAGTGCAGTAAACAGTAATAAACTAAATGAAGTCAGTATTCACTGTGCCTTTTTCTTAAAGTGTTCCCAGGTTAAATGTGTGCATTTTTATGAGGAAATTAGCTGGTGTGTTTTACTATCTTAGAGAATCTGCCACAGCTCTTGTGGAGACTTGTCACACTTGCCTCTTTTTTTTTCATGCAAATCCCAGCAGCCTTTATTATGTTTTTTTTTTGTCTGAGAGTGGACTGTAATGTAATGGGTTGTTTACTGACATGCTGACAATAACTTTTCTGTTGGAAAAGTAATGTTTGGAAATCTAAAATCTTTTTGCACTGACACAATACTTCAGAACTCAATAACAAAAGTTCTACCTAAAAACAATATAGTGCCTAAGACCTTTGCACAGCACTGTAGTTTTTAGTGCATTAGCATATGTTTGTTGTAATTTATGTAATCTTTTAATGTCTTCACTCTTTGTATATTGCAGTCTGTGTAATCTGTATAACTGGCGCTATAAGCAGCTTGGAAACCTGCCTCATGTTCAGTGTCAGCCCGAGTTTCAAGCCCCCAACCCAGGTTTGAGCTTTGACTTCCAGCTCATCAATGTGGAGGATTTCAACGGAATCGGGGAGTCTGAACCGAATCCTTACTTCTACCAGGTCAGTGGTGACCTCTGTGTCCATCAGACACTGATTTCTATAAGTGTATGATGTCTGTGGAGCAATTGTACATTATTTATTGTAGAATTATTGAGTGAGAATAGAATTGTGGCTGAGTTGAATTGCTCCCATGAGAAACTGTCTTTTTTTATTGTTTTTATTTATAAATACATTTATAAATGTTATTTATAAATGATATGTTTATTTATAAATGTCTAAGTACTTGATTCTCTATCAATTCTCATTGATATCAAGTGAAAAGTGGTCATGTGCTGGAGACATGTGGTATGATCGCCACACAAGTTTCATTATATTTCAGGTGTTCTGAGAGTTACTTTATGTTCCAAATATTGCAAATACATGTTGAAACAGCTGTAAAATCAGGGAGGAATCACCTCGAGGAACAATAAAGAAGCTTCTGTTTGCACAGTCAATCCCTGCAGCAGCTGAACAAACGTCCATCAGGCCTCTATGGTGCTCCGGCCACGGCAGCGTTATGCCAACGAGACAGCCACTATTGTTACACATTAGTTACACCTCATTAGTCAAAGTACTTTTACACAAGTGCTCCATCTCACTCGCCTTCAATGGCTCTAGATACAGCACATTGGATGCAGTATGAGACTCGTGCTTGTAAATGTCACATTTTAAACCAGGCTTATGACTCACTTAACCAACACTAATGTGAAATATAGATTTCTGTGGCCAGCTAATTGGTGAGACTGCTTAGTTACAGGGTTGTTAAAGGTTAATGCTATTAAGCTTGGGGATCTTATTCAATGTAAGAGTGTAGCCACTGCGTATGTGGTTTGCGTTTCTGGATCAGTGCATGTTGTTAGTTTGCCATCACTCTTGTCTGTGGAATGCGTTGGTGCACAGATGATGCCACAAATTGAATGTACGTGATAAGATTCTCTCTCAGTGACATGCAGGTCCTCTAACCGCACTCACACTGAGCCTTTGGTTTGAAGCTATGCTGTTGCCATGGTTACTGGAGCCTCTTCAGTTGCAGCACTTTTGTATAAAAACTGTGTTTTTGTCTTTGAGTGTACATTGTGGTTCATACAGATGGGCTTGTGAGTACTCTGGGGGGGGAATTAGCTTTGGGAAGCAACTGTGATTGATTGTTCACAGACGAGTTTCATTGGTTAGATACAAATATGTCATCGTGACTCCAGCAGCCACTGAAATTGTGCTGTAAGGTAGAAAATTGGACATGTAATCAGGTGGCACATATGAAACATTGTCTGACCTTCATGTAGCGAAACAGAGTGTATGACTTGAAGCAATTAATGAAAGATTGTATTTCTTTCCGTTTTCACTTGTTGTCAGCTCGGTCAAATAATTACTGTGTAAGCCACTATCTGACGCTTTAGGGAGACCAGACTGTAGGTCAGTATCTACAGTTACATTTACAGCGCGTTTCTCATGGGAACACATTTATAATGGATATATTGGTGTTTATGAGCTGGCATTTTCAGGGCTTTTGGGTTGAAGAAAGACTGTAGCAAGATTCCATAACCTATTTACTTCAAATTGTCTGAGGTTTTAATAGCTGCCCTGTGCTCCTTTATTGAATCTATTTTTAATGAAGTATTTCAGGCTTCCAAAATTCCGCGTTACGAGGATTGCTGCATTGTTAGCAGTTGTTCACCATTCAGAGGCCAGATGAGCATTCTGAGAGAAAGAACGGGAGTCGAAATCACCACCATTAAGACTTGCTTGTCACTCTTTGCTTTGTCAGTGGGAAATGCATGATGATATTTCAATGTATGGTTCAGCAGCAGGTCATTAAGGTTTATAAAGGTAACAAAGCTTATGTTCTCACTAATTGCAACACACACGCATACACACACGTGTGTGTGTGTGTGTGTGTGTACGTACACACTACATACAGGGGTTAGACAATGAAACTGAAACATCTGTCATTTTAGACCACAATAATTTATTAGTATGGTGTAGGGC
>JAOTRJ010000002.1:16409557-16419645 GCA_028564905.1 Leptodoras praelongus | reverse complement strand
CAGGCTGGTCCAATTTAGCCATGAAACCTCCCACACTAAAATGACAGGCGTTTCAGTTTCATTGTCCAACCCCTGTAGAATCTTTTCTTCATGTACAGGAGTACAGGAGAACTTATTTCAAGTAAACAACTGCCTTCATTCACAGTCTTACTATCCTGATATTAGATTCACACAGAAGTTGATTCTGTTGGATCATATTCACAGTGTACTCAGTGGTGTTGCACACAGTATGTCCTAATGAGGATAATCCCACTACAAAAACACATTAATATCTTATAAGGCATCTCCTAGAATTTTGTCTACATTCTCAGAGAAGCCTTACAGAGTATTAAACTGTGGTTTGGTATTGGGAATGCAACACTCTCAGATAAAAAAAGTGTACTAAACTACACCTTCTGTTGTCACTAGGGTGGCACATCGTACAAGCACATATTTGTACCATTCACCTGGAAATGTATTAAGGTATATTTACGGACTATAAATAGTTTTAGAGTAAAGCATTAAAGGCAAACTACAGGAAGGTTTTATTGGTAAAAGACACATATTCAAAGAAGAAAAACGTCTACATTTGAGAGTACCATTACAGCGACAAGAGTATGTATAATTTAGTACCTTCTGTCTGAGGGTGTAAAGTACATGTGCATATCTTGGGCGCTAACACGAGATACCTTCACCAATCTTCAGAAGGATTTTCCGGGACGTTTATTTGAACCTTAAAATAGTCCAGGGTGCAATACATCTGGGTGTGATCGTGCAGAATTTCAGGGTGAAACAAAGGGCGGGGCCGGAGATGACGTTCCTATTCTGATCCACAGCACGGCGATAAAGCGATTAGAGCCGCAGAGCTGCCGTGTTGAGCCGCTCGGAGTTGCTTCAAAAGCATCAGAATCGGTCGCAGTGAAAACAGAAATAACAGCTCAGAGAAGTGCGGTACACGAGGACGGGGAATTACTCAGGGAAGGCGCTAGTGGTCGTGAAAGCAACAAGTATGACTTCGAGGAAAAAATAGGGCACATCCTGTGTTTAAGCCAATAACAATCCACTGGCCACCCCCTCTGCATCTCTGACTCTATTTAGTTTCAGCACCACTCTGCAAAACTCTGTTCTTCTACCCAGTGCTTCTGCAGAGCTCAACGCGCAGCACCATTCCTGCGCTTCATCCTCAGCAGAATTATTGCAAATAAGAATTGTTTTGCATTTGGATAGCTTTGCGCAGACCTGTGTGCCCCGTGACGCAGGACGTACTACTTAGGGGAGATTAGCAATAGCGAAGCATTAAATCCAACCTCCCACCAGTCACACACCGCGCGACCTATCAACTTGATCTGAGGATCGAAAATAGGAGGGCTCATATATTAATCAGCACTACGGACTGGAAGACAAGCAAAAGTAGGATCGCCCGGTGATCCCCTGGCATAGCAACTGGCCACGGCGCAGGGAAGACCGTGATCAATGTTTTCGGAAGATAAAATCGGGCCCATTGGACAATAAAACGAAATAGTCTACGGTTATTTTTTTCCCCGCGGATTGAGTGGGAAGTGCTGTGCGCTCTCGTCTCCGAATGAACAGAAATGGGGGAATGGACCATACTCGAGAGGCTCCTAGAAGCTGCTGTCCAGCAGCACTCTACTATGATAGGAAGGTAAGCTTAAAAATCACATATATTTGTCGGTAAGAGTGAAAATAATTTCACTTAAAACTAGATTTTTGCAGTTGGTATAAGAGGTGTACATCACTGTGTTTGTTAAAATCCATCCTAGCCACCTGAGCGCTGAGCAGGCAGAGCGCTTCAGTTTCAGCACTGGACAGCTCCCCGTTCTCCTGCTGCGCTGTGCTTGTTTTTTTAGTATTCACTTTTATTTCGTCAATAACACCACTTTAAATTTAATCATAAAGGTCAGACGCTTAAACATTTTCTATTTCTTTATTTGCTTGTATGCTCTTAGGATCTTACTAACAGTGGTGGTGATCTTCCGGATCCTAATCGTAGCCATAGTTGGAGAGACAGTTTACGACGATGAACAAACGATGTTCGTCTGTAACGCTTTACAACCGGGCTGTAACCAAGCATGCTACGACAAGGCCTTCCCAATCTCACACATAAGATACTGGGTATTTCAAATCATCATGGTCTGCACCCCGAGCCTTTGCTTCATCACCTACTCGGTTCATCAGTCGGCAAAACAGAAGGACCGCCGCTATTCCACCGTGTATCTCACCGTGGATAAGGACCAGGACTCACTGAAGCGGGAGGACAGCAAAAAGATAAAGAACACGATCGGGAACGGAGTTCTGCAGAATGCTGAGAACTCCACTAAAGAGGCTGAACCCGATTGCTTGGAGGTCAAAGAAATGCCCAACGCGAGTTTGCGGACTGCCAAGTCCAAAATGAGGCGCCAGGAGGGCATCTCCAGGTTTTACATCATCCAGGTGGTTTTCAGAAACGCACTGGAAATCGGCTTCCTAGTGGGCCAGTACTTCCTGTACGGATTCAACGTGCCCGCCGTGTACGAGTGCGACCGGTACCCGTGCATTAAGGAGGTCGAGTGTTACGTGTCCAGGCCCACGGAGAAAACGGTCTTCCTCGTGTTCATGTTTGCTGTCAGCGGCTTCTGCGTGATACTCAATCTGGCCGAGCTCAATCATCTGGGCTGGAGGAAAATCAAAACGGCCGTAAGGGGAGTGCAAGCCCGAAAAAAGTCCATTTACGAGATCAGAAACAAGGACTTGCCCCGCCTGAGCGTACCGAATTTCGGCCGCACTCAGTCCAGTGACTCTGCCTACGTGTAGATCTGTACATCCAAATATCCAACACACACGGACGACTCTTCTCGCCGCTATAACGTGTCATCAGTTAAAGGAGTGGGTATTTTTTCTGTTTTTAGTCCTTTAAGGACGGCGTGGAGGATGGCTGACACGTTGGCGCTGATGACTTTTCTCCGCGCCGTTTGGAGCACAAGGACAGAGTACACCGCGCATTTACTCTCCTGTGGGCCGCTTAGTTGTACTTGAAGAGAGTAAATGCGTTTTGCACTAAATAAAGATAACACCCGGGCCACGCGCATTGTGCCGTTAACGGTGTTTTTAAGTGGTTTTTCCGCCGGCTTTTCCTCTCACATCATTACATTATAGCTAGACAACGCACAGCAGTTGACTAAATCCTCATTCTGCCTATAAAATAAGATCCAAAAGTCTGTGGGACGAATTCGTTTGTTTTTTTTTAAATCATATAATATATAATACACTTTTTCTTTTTTGTTGCCTGTGTCGCACCGCTGACCTTAATGTATGTAACCATCCCAGAACTTTAGTGGCTTTGCTGCAACGCTTACTTTCGTTATAAACCCAGCAAAGCGCCCACGGCTTTCATTTGTCAAGTGTTTTTATTTCTTTCATGTAATTAAGTGCCATACCTGTACATAAGATGCATATGTATACATACATATATATATATATATAAATCTCTAATAATAATAATAATAATAATCATTACAGAAATTATAAAAGTGGATTCCTTGCTAGGATTGCTAAACACCGCCCAGGTTTGCCTGAATTCTATTCGTTGTTATTTAAACGGGGAAAAAAAGATATCCGGCATTTTTCTCTTTTAACCTGAACCGAAAAATGACCGAAGAATAAACAAAGTTCTGGTATTTTTTGTATACAGTAATCTCTTTATTCGCTCTAATAAGTGATCAAAAATGATAGCACACATTTTATAATAAATTATATATTATATAACGGAAAATCCAAATATGGACAATGAGAACTTCCTCTGGTGCTACAATTTTCCACCTATCAGCTGTCTGTGTAACCCAGGAAAAGAAGAAAGAAATTATTTTCGCCAAAGCAAAGAGGTGAAAAATACACACCACAGCCGCCTGGAGCCCCGAGGCTTTCTCTGCATCTCTCTGTGATCTGGCATGCGTCTATCTCAGGCACTAAGGAAGAAATGTGCCGCGTTATGTGTCAGTATGAGGTATGAAACCTGATTTGAATGAAATCTCACCCTTGTCAGTAATATTAGGGATTGAATATATGTGCCCTAAAAATGTCCACCTATTCCCAAAAGCGCTTCATAACTGTGACCTGAGAAATATTTTGATTGAGGCGATCCAAAATTTCACACTCAATATTTTCCAGTCATCAGGACTTTTTATACTGTTTGAATTCTAAGGTCAAGTAAAGAGCTGCATGTTTAAGAAAGCATATAAGAGAGCATTAGGATGCTGTAAGGTATTGCGTGGTCTCGGCTGCTTTTGCTTGGGAGTTGGTCTTTTCCCCCTTTTCTGTTCCTGTATTTATTGGTTGCATAAGAAATATTGGAATGTATTGTCTTCAGATATTCGCTCTTCCTGAAGGTCAGGAGAAAACAGAAACATTAAGTAAAAGATGGCCGCAGCGTGCGGACTGAGCTTCAAGGATGATCTGGAGACTTGCTCACTGCAGCATCTGCCATAATGACCCTGCAATGCAAGACTGAAAATGGAGGAGCTGGTAACTCGCACATCAATCTTCAACTCCGAAGAGATGTTTCACGTTTCCAAAGCTCAGTATCGAACTCAAAAACAAAGCCACAGGGAAGACAAGTGTAATGTGCCTGGCTGGCCGGACAGTGCAATGCAACACTCAGCCTTTTTCTCTCCTCGCATTTCTGTCCTATGACCAACATTCCAAGACTGCATTTATCTTGAATCAGTGAGACACACACAGACTTTACTGATAAACTGTCAAGAGCCCACACACCTCTAAACCGAGATGTCACTGAACTGAGCACATTGTGATTGTGTATGCAATCCAAAAGAAAAAAAAAAGCTTTAATAAAAAACCTTCCCTGCTGAATGTGAAAACATCTAAATATCTCAGCATGTCTCTATCCCCCTCCCTCTCTCTCTCTGCACCCCTCCTTTCCCTCTTTTTCTCTGCCCTCCCTCCCTCTTTGTGTCTGTGTGTGGTAAAATTGCGGCAATCTTCATTCTGGTTACATAGACAGTACTTGTGCTATCCTGCTTTGTTCATGACATTTACAAAGCAATGAAAATAATATTGTTGTGATATTAAAAGTTACAAATATCTTTAAAAAAATCAATTTCCTGATGAACATATTCATCAGATTTACTTGACCAGGTGTCCAGGTGCATAAAACACCAGGGAAAATCTTTAGGGACTAAATTAGTGATTCATTTACAAATTAAAGGAACGCCATTTAAAATAGGATTCTATCCTCTCTGTCTATCTGTCTGTCTGTCTGTCTACAGTTTCAAATCTGAAATGCTCAAACTATTGGTAGCTTTCAACAACCACACCCTTATATAAACGTGTGGACTTTTCAATTATCCATTTGCACATTTACTATAAATTATGCTTGAGACAGCTATAGTTTACTGCATAGTTATAGTTTATAGCTCAAAAAAGAAATACCAAAAATGATGTACATGTTAGGGCATGGGTGCTAAAATATTTGTCACGTTACATCCTGATTTAGAGATACATATAAACATATAACTTGTCTTTTTGCAATTTTCTTATGTTTTCCTACTAAAGGACAATTTTGGAGTCAGTGCTGAACGTTGTGTATTACATTTTAGATCATAAGTCTAATGGAGACACAGATCAATTTGTTTCATTCTTATAATATCGAATGGAACATGCTGAAATGAGATGTAGAGGCTTAATGCAGTGAGAAATTGCCTTCAAAAAAAGAACCTGAAATGCAGTTGGACCAACAATCTGAAAACACTGTGTAGTATAATATAGTTATATAAGACTTACTTAACATAATAACATATATGAAGCTACCTTTAACGCTTTTAATAGTAGTCACATTGTAGAAGAAATAGATATGTTTTCTAAAGTCTGCAGTATGTTACTGAGGTCACCATGTTTACACATGTCTTGCACACTGATATTCAAGCTGTTATGTTTGAAAACAGCACAAACTGGTGTGTGGATTTCTAACCTTTTGCTCTTATATCAAATATTACTGTAATAGAAGGCAGAATAATGATAAATATTGACTTTTCAACTATTCTGCTGAAGCAGAATTAATATTAATATTCAGAGTGATTCATCCCTTAACAGACAACAGATAAGAGTTATCTAAATGTCACGTGATTTGACATTTAAGTTTCATTTCATTTTTCAAAATTAAAACCAGGAAGCTCATGTAAGCTTTAAAAAAGTGTCTAGTGATCATAAACGCGAATAATAAATAACACAAAACCTTACAGTTAAAAACAATCGGTCCTAAATGAAACCCTCATGTTTCAAAGACGACACAATCAGAAACAGGTGAGGCTTAATTCTTCTACCGCAAATAGAAGAAAATGACGAATGCTCGTTTTGATATATGCCAGATGTTATACAATTATCCTGCTTAGAGTTCAGTCACACATGAACACTGGTGTATCACACAGTCACATGGCAAAATTCAAAAAAGCTGACTGCGGCGTGTTTGTCCTCCGTATAAAATAAACTCAGGATTCTACAGATTTTGTGACCACATTTCTTCATTACTTTGTGCAGAATTCCTGTAAAAGGAATAGTACAATCTCTCTCTCTCTCTCTCTCTCTCTCTCTCGTATGAACAATGAAATGCAAATTTAATATCAGATGGATTTTTGCTTCATTATTCTTCATTACTGCAGCCACACTAGAACTTTTTTTAGTGATGAGCTGGAAAGAATATAATTTCATCAAGTACATATATTTATTTATTACATACATATATTTTGGAGACAATACTATAAGTACAATACTAACTTTATTTTAGACAGCTGTTTTAATTCATTTTTTCTTTACTCCTTTCCCATAAAATTCTTTACATAGGTGTGGGTGTACGTCCTTGTGCGGTTTACCACCAGCTGCTCTGTAGCTATTTTAAAACTATAAATACAAAGCGCTCTGCCACTAGTCATGATTGAAATCCAATCCAGCTACATATGCTTGAAGATGTGAACACAACACTGCATAATTGAGAGATTTGGTTACAAGGAACCATGTTATTAAGACATTACACTGAAACTAATGTCAAGCAGGCAGCCCCCAGTTGGATCACTTATGCTCCAGAGACTGATAGAATGTACTTAATTCAATTAATTCCTTTGATACCATCTATAATATTTTGCTTGATTGTGCTAGTCGTATTCCCATCTCATCCTCATCCTCACCCTCCACCCTCTCTCTCTCTCTGTTATTCCAGTTAGGAGGCAGGGTGGACACCCTTGGCTAGCTAGCCAATTGTTCTTGATAAATGTATATGCTACGCACCATTGGGCAGCCAATAAAAATCACTGGACGACAAACCTTAATCAGCAACAAAGGTGCTCCCTGTCCGACAGGATTACGGCCAACCCAGCAGAACAGATGGGGGGGTGGGGGTGTGTCGATGGAGCACACCAGGGAGACTTAATTATCCACCAGCACAGCACTGACACGCAGAGAGTTTGCAGTATAATCAACACCAGATACATGCAGGAGGGAACAAGTATAACAGCCCACAACCCACTGGGCTTACCACACCATCTCTAGATTTACGTGATCTTTACACCAACGGCAAGTGAAGCTTCTCCTAATAGAGTTTGATATAAAAAAAAATCCAAATATGATGCTTTTTTTATATTTTGCTGAAGAAGAGGACTGCCAGTCTTTGTCTTTCACTCTTTAATTTATGCATGGCACCACAGTGTAAATTGCTTGGTTCTTGTGAGGTTCACTAGCTAACTGATTAAATCACACCTCCCAGATGGGGCTCTCGGGTTTTTGATTTAACATATTCTCACCCTCACTTGGGTCTGTGTGTGTGTGTGTGTGTGTGTGTCTGTCTTGAATCTGCTAGGTTGACTGTAACATTCTCTGACTAAACCGTACCTTTCCTTGTGGTTCATATCCTTATCTTTAGTATCTTTAATATGGATCTTTCACCTGGAAAAAGACAGACAGACACGCAGATATACAGTATAGACAGACAGACAGATATATATAGAGACAGACAGACAGGCAGGCAGGCAGATATATAGACAGACAGATAAACAGAGAGACAGACAGACACAGATATATAGACAGACAGATATATATATATATATATATGTGCAGCTCATCTGACAGGCTTTAAGAAATCCCAACATGCTGTACATTGGTTACAATGTTTGATTTAGAAATAAGTAGATTCCCCCTGATTCATACTCCATTGATATTTTTTTAATTTAACAATTTCTCTCTTCTATTTAATAATAGAAATGTAAAATGCTTAAAGTTTTACACCAGGCACAAACTGGACAAAAGGATCAACTTTACATTCAAATTAGTTATAATAGCAGTGACATATAAGAACAAGGTGTCTGGTGGTGAGATGGTAAATTTTTTTCTACTTATTATTGTATGTAAGGATGTTTTAGGAATGTTCTCCTTACTTCACATGTTCCAACTGGATGTAGGTTTTTCTGCCTTCAATAAGATGGAAGTTACATGATGTAAATGAACAGAGCAGAGTGGGGCTCCTCTGTTTCCACACATGGGTCTGAAGGTAAGTGGGTAGATGTATGTGTGTAGACGTTAAGTTAGTTTGGGATGATCTACTTGATCTACTTTATATCTTTATACTTCTACAGATCTCCTTACTCATCAGCAGTGTGATGACCTGCCAGGTCATTATTGGAGATGGGCTGACCCTGTTTCCTGTGAAATATGGTTACAGCTGGCCCTGACTGCTTAATTAATCTTAAGACACAGTGTCAATCAATGCCAGGCACAAAGGGACAGGGCCAAGAAAGGAGTCCTTTAGACCTATATGCAGCTACCTCAGCGTAGCCGTACGTCTGCTACAGTCTTTGCATAACAGTATGGGGGATGGGGGAAAATAATAATGCTGTAAGCATTCTTACACCTTGCAATAAGTATTTGATACAGTATTTTGATACAGCGTGATAAAGCCAGTGTCTCCAGGGACAGAATCATCTCTTCCTATGTATTGGATTCCATTTTAATATGTGATTCATCTGCCATCAGTCCGCTCTGCTAAATCACACAGCTTCTACACAATTTATGAGGAAAGCATTTGTGCAGAAGGAAGATCAATTGTCTTTGCCCTATAGCACCACCATATTCTACTCCAGCTCAGAAGCTGTGGTATACACAAAGCCAGCTATTCTCTGATTGCCTCATCCAAGCCACTCTTTTTAATTATGTTATTCTTCCACATAAAGATTAATTCTAGCCTGCCCGGCTTTTCCTCTGGGGAAACAGAAATGTTACACATTTTTAGTAGACTGCAGCATCGCAGCCAGGGCTAGAGCTGCAACAATTCAGCCTCATTTCATTCTTCCTCTCCCTTTCCCTCCCTCTCACTTTCCTTCTCTCTCTTGCTCTTTCTTATTCCAGACTTTTAGGCCTACGAAACACAATTTGACAATACAACAATTAAATATAGGGTGGAGTATCTCAACTACACGTTACAAATCTGATCTAGTGCAGTGAAATTAAAAAAAATAATTACAAAAGGTAAAGTGAAATTAAAAAAGATATACCAGATTATAGAGGAAGAAAGGAGGGTTTGTGGAGATGGCAAGAACAGCCATAGGAAAGAAGTGGAGTTCGTTTCAGCTACTGCACAGTTCATACAAATCATGTCTATTTATACACAATCAAGATAAAATATGTCTTCTGCAGTCCTAAAAATGATCTTTTCTTTGCCATATTCATGGTGGCCTCTGTGGTGAATTATTATATATTTCTTTCCAGTGGAATTCCTTATATTTTATTGCCTGTAATGTTTGCTGCAGTGAAAGAAAAGACATTCCCAAAGCATAAAACTTGCAATGTTTAAATTAAAGACAGGAATATGACCAAAATATTACCAGATTTAGAATACAAATTTATCAGATTTGTAAATAAAAAAAATGTATATGATGGGCAATATCTTGCTCACAGTACAGTAGTATTGCATACAAAAACTTTTCAATGAAAGGTTCATACATTCATTGTCTTTGTTTTCCATTTTAAATGCACACACAGAAGTCAGTCAGTCAGTCATTTTCTGTACCGCTTATTCCCAGTTACGGGGTCACGGGGGAGCCGGTGCCCAGCCGGCA
>JAOTRJ010000002.1:16371396-16383699 GCA_028564905.1 Leptodoras praelongus | reverse complement strand
GTTGCCGGCTGGGCACCGGCTCCCCCATGACCCCGTAACTGGGAATAAGCGGTACAGATAATGACTGACTGACTGACATTTAAATGCTTAGATAAATGCAGCTTCTAACTGATCATTCGATTTATTGAAGACTTATATCATCCATGTGAAAAAGTACTTGCCCCCTAAACCTAATGACTGGTTGTGCCAACCTTGTCAGTAACAACTGCAACTAAATGCTTGTGATAACTTGTGATGAGTATTTTACATCACTGTGGAGGAATTCTGGTCCACTCTTCTTTGCAAGATTGTCTTAATTCAGCTACAGTAGAGGGTTTTCGAGCATGAACTGCCCATTTAAGGTCTTAGAGCATCTCAATGGGATTCAAGTCAGGACTTTGTCTTAGCCAGTCCAAAACACTAATTTTGTTTCTTTTGAGCTATTCAGAGGTGGACTTGCTTGCATGCTTTGGATCATTGTCCTGCTGTATAACCCAACTACACTTGAGCTTTAGGTCATGAACTGACAGAAGGACATTCTCCTTTTTTTCCTGATAGAGAGCAGAATTCATGGTTCCATCAATTATGACATAGAGAAAGAGCAACCATGGATTGAAGTAAGCATACCAAATGCATTGCTTAAGCAGTTCTTGAGATTGCAATGTGTCAGTTATAGCTCCCCAGTGGACAAAATTTCACATAATTGGGCGTGTGTATAAAGAATTAGTGATACAGGATGTGAAATTTTGAGCTTTTACAGCACAAGATATTGGCTAGTGCATTGCTAGATTTTTGCTTTGAACATTATTCACTAGATGGTGCTATTCCACAAATGAGTCTTAATGAGCTAGAGTACATACCAATGTGCCTCCTACATACCAACTTGCCATAAAAAGTTCAGAATTCTTGGCAAAAGGGATTTCATGCTATCGCCCAAAAAGTGCTCTGAGCCTACCCCAATCCAGAGGGTGCTTGCACGAAGGGCAACACACCTAGGACCACAATCCTTATATTACATATCAGACATTTGGGGCTACAACCATATAATGATTCATGTGGATTGGTGAAGCCTTAGCATATGATATCATTGACCAGAAACTGGTGGGTGGAACATAATTTTACTAAATCTGTGATTGCCAGTAGCTGTGTCAGCCATAAATAACCGCCTCAAGCTTCAAGCTGACAAAAATCTATAGCAGGATCAATCAATGATGGGTCAGTCATGCTAAGTTACTTTACTGTTCAATATTAGGGAATTTTCAGTTTAATAATTAACTACGCCATAGGCCTTCATTTTAAGTCTGCTAGATATTTCAAAAATGTATTATTTATCATTATTGTATTTGTGATGGTCACTAGATCCTGAGTTCTGACCACAAAGCCCTACATGATTATACTACTATCATACTACTATGATATGACATATTATCCTGATATAATCTTTTGAAGGCCATCTGGGACAGCCATACTAACCCTGCACATTCAAACCTCTGTTACTGCAGGAAGCTGGAAGCTACAAAGAAAAACAGTTTATCAGGTATGTCCCTCTGAGGAACGCAGAGGTCTAGGTAAAAGAAACCATATATTGTTACTTTTTCTGAGGGTGTCTACCTGTCCCACTGTTTTTTTTTGTACTTTGTATACTGCTCTGGTTTGATATGATGTTTCCTACTCTATGTGATGTCAGTAGAAAAAAGAAGGAAATGTAGATGTACAGAAAACAGGTCTAGTGGTTTTTCTCTGCCCCTTGTGTCTTGCTCCTGACAGCAAGGTCCTATGGAGGGTTGACATTTTCACTCTGTACACCACAAAACCACAGCACTGCATGTATTCCTATTGGCTGCAGTGGAGGTCAGCGTCACTAGGCATGCAACACACCCTGATCTGGTCTAACTCCCCACTGCAATCTGCACTGCTGGTCATTATTAAACAGGGAGATGGATGTTCTGCCATTTGACTGTCATCTCTTTGCACTTTATTACAAGGTTACCTGGCTTGTCACTGCTCATGGCTGCTCCCTGTTTTACAGCTCCATCTGCTTGCTGTTTTACAGCAGCCCTGTGCCTTGCTCCCTCTTCCTCTGCACTGTGCACACAGACAGACACTCTCTTTTCTAAACAAACACACTTGGTGATTGATATCTAACCATACTCCAAAGACATTAAGCATCATTACATATTAATGTACAGCCTTCAGCAGCTTTAATGCCTTTTTACCCCCCAGTTGTGTCAAGTGATATCTATTGATTTTACTAGCTTAAGGGGAATGATGGCAAATGATTGTTGAACAGAACTCTAATGGTTGAGCCCAACTCCTCCTTACTACCAATTGTCTCTATAAAACCTGTATGAACCTATGCAGATCCCCCTGTTTCTGCCAAAATGGCCTTTTATCCATCACGTCTCTGAAGCGATGAGTGATGGAGAAGCAAATAAAAAAGGAAGACTTTTGGTGGGTGAGAGGCATGGGAACAAAGAGGCTAAAGGATCAGATGGTAATGTGGCAGGGGTTGTAATTAATCTCCAGGTGGGTGAGGAGGTGGACTGTGTGTCTGAGCTTAGCCTCACACTGCCACTCCTCTAGGGCCCCTGGGGGCATGCTTCATTCTTATTTATGAGCTTCCGCCCTGCTTCCGCACACAAAGGCATTGATCGCTCAAGGTCAGGGAGGAGACACAGTGCATTGAGGAACATGTAACTGTACACTAGATATCTAGAGTTGGCTACAGTCAGCACCTGTCCAAAAGGAGATTCATTTTGTAAAAGCATCTGAAGCCCTTTAATCTAAGACCTACTAGTCTGATTAGTTGCCTTACAACAAGGCTTCCTCAAAGACAATGTGACACAACACGCATATAGTCAAGCACAGTGATCCCTATTTCCCTGATCAAGACAGAAACACACAAATGAGGCAACAAGCATCACCATTCCGTTTAAGGGTAATGTGGTGCAGAGTTGCGCAACTGTAAAAAAAAAAAAAAGAAAAAAGAAAAAAAGGTTTGATTAGAGTGAATGCATTATTAAGAGGTGTAATTAAGTGCTGCTGCAAAATCCAAGCAGCTCATTTCATCCCCATTAAGAACCGAGTGTGTGATATATGATTAAATTAAAGAGTGCCCCATCATACTTTAGAATGGAGAAATAACCCACTGGGTCACATAACATCTAATAAACACATTTCCTGGCTTTTCTATTACATAAATACATATAGTCAAAGACAAAGACAGGCAAGAGAACAAACAATCTGATATCAGAGTAATACTAAAATCATAAATTCAAAGGCAAATATGAAAATGAATAAAATCATAAAATCAATGATGAATATCATCAGAATAACACATTTTTCACTAAATAGGATGCCCTTGCTCACTGAAGCCTCACTTTAAGACAATTAAGAGAATTCACCCACAGATCTGCATATACACAACACAAGTGATTACACACAGAGTGAAACTGAATTATTATTACGTACACATGTCGATGTTTTAATGTAAACAAGATTCATCAGACTCATCAGCTGACCTCCCAGATGGCGGTGTAAAAGCAACTGACTTTTATCTAAGGATTTTATTTCACCATCTGTTTTTTTTATTAAGCCTGTTTTATAACAGTGTTTATCTTTGATTTTGGTGCTTAATATTGCATTGCAAGTTAATGGAATTTACAGTTTTTGGGGAGAAGTGGTGTATTTATATTGTAGGCTTACATCGCAGACAAAAGAAGACTTAGACTGTGTGATTATACAGTAAATAAACATCAACAATCCCATTATTGCAGGACTCACATGCTTACGTTGGTTTTATAGAATATCTACTATGCCCTCTCATACGTGCATTTATTTCCGGACATGTTAAATAACTGATTTTTTTTTTGGTTCAAGGATTTTATTTGGACTCATTGTTCCTAATTTTATATTATACACTTGTATTATTACTTATTATTTCATGACTTATTAGGAGCATTTTTGGGAGAGGTGGAGCATTTATGCAATATGCATATGTCACACCCAAAAAATATTACCTTATTGTAGTATATTATTGTAGTACACGTGTATTTTATGTATTTTAGTATAGTGGAAGAAGCACTGGAATATCGTTGATCTAGAAACCTATGTCTATGTCTTCTTTCCTTAATTCCACTGAGTGGATTTAAGGGTTTAAGACAAAACTCAGGATGCATCTCAAATCTCCTTCTGATGCATCTGTGATACCTCAGTCCTACATCCTCCAGACTGTGACCCAGAAATCAAACAAAGTCTGACCTGTTTCTGAAAATGCATACCAATCCCTCTCGTGTGTACACGTATGCATTTCTGCTCTTTTTTCAATGCCAACTGCTATGGGTTGTCTCAGATTTCACTGAGCATTCATCCCTGTCTTCTTCCTAGACATGTTATCCATTTAAAGACAAACTGAATGATCACACCTTGATAAATCAGCATACAGGAACATTTTTGGCCAAGTTTGGTCAAGTTGGCCAAGAACTGAAAGAATGTGTTAAGGTCAACCTGATTTGACCGTGAGTTGAGGAAGGACAGGACTGAGAAGCAATGCCCAGATGCCATGACACATCTCTGGCCTGTCTTCATCATGCTGCCCCACTGGCCCCAGGATTCTGTGCCTTTTTGGAAAAGCTCAGCTATGACTAAATCACACTGCAGCATAGCTGTAGCTGGCCTTAGTCACCTTGCACTGGGACATATCCTGGCTGGCTGTGATTCGCTGAACCTAACCGACATTGGCACTCACTGCCAGAGCTTTGTTCATATGCCTTTCCTGGAGTGTCTCTTCTACACAAATGACTCATTTCTTAGTAATGTTACTAGTGAAAGAATGAACTCTCTTAAAGGAAATGAAAAGGGGGAAAAACTTGAGGTTTCATCCTAATGTTTTTAAAATTCTACTCATCTAGCATGCTTGTCATTTTTCCCCATTTCCTTCTGTACCTCCAATTTGTCTAACCCAATATTTAGTTTGATTGATGACACAAAAGCGCTGCGGTGACTTCAAGATCCTTCAATATAAAGCACAAAGTTTAGTCATTATTCTTTCCTAAGAAACAATAAGGCAGTGAAATTCTCATTGCTGTGTAGTTCCACACTCCCCTGGGTGAAAGTCTGTTGTTTGGTTACGCAGCAGAAAAGACCCAGCCAAATAAAACTCAAGTATAATTCTAAGAACAATGCATATTATGAAAGTATCCTATAAAGCAGTATTCAAAAACTTACTTAAATCATTATTAATCACCATAGTAAATATACATATTCTTTATATATGCACATTACCATTATATTATTCTGTGTTTATTATATATTAAACACAGCAAACAACAGAATAGATTTTAATTTCACACAAACATACTGTATATAATGCTGCCTAATAGACATATTTTATACTGCAAAGGAAAGTAGTAGAGATTCAGTAGTTTAACACTTACATGGTCCTTATATTTCTGCTACATGGTGACCCAGATTCATAATGACGAATTCAGAAGTCATAAGGCCTTGAATTAATTCTCAGTCATGTTGTTTAATGCATAAGCTTGTTAAAGCTAACATCATGTGTTCACGTGTTTAATTTAGGGTTTTTATTTTTGGGCCATAAAAGGGAACAGGATTTTGAGATCAGGTGACTTACTCGTCCATGACCCTGCTGTACTCTCAAGCATGTGTGTTAGCTCTGTCCTTGAGGAAATGAAGCAAGATCTCAGCACTGACAGTAATGCTTATCTGGTGTCAGGTCATTACCGGATTGTATAGCTGTCCTGTTCTACATGCTGCTAAAGAAGAATCTATACCACTATTTAATGGCATTAGTGTTCAATTGATAAGATTGAACATGATAAAAAAACATCAAAGGTAAGGAGGCCACTGAATTAATGAATGAGAACAGAGCCTTTACATTTCAGCTTAGTGTTGCAGCTTATAGATCAAACCATACATTTTTACTGTGTAACCATCAGAACTAAAAGACTCTAAAAGCTTCCTTATAGATGACTTAGTATTTAAGATGGATCTTACAAAATACCCTAAATTCAAGAGCAGAACCAGTTTTAATCGGTTTGAATACTGAATGTACGAAGCACTCTGGTGACTCATTTCTAAACAGATTATTAATTACATCTTAGGAAGGTCTACAATAAAGTAGAATCTACTTGTCAGCCTTTCTTTATTTATTAAATGACACAGTGCATGTGTTAAATTTCACATCTATGTATTAGATCTAATTACTCATATCACCACAGCACAGCAATAATTGATAGCCATCATAGCACTGCTCATGGGGATAAAATGACCAGTGTGACACTGCAAGGCGACCGGATGGCCATTAGAAATGAGATATGGCTAACACAGGAGAAATGTGGAGGTGGGAGGAGGCAGGATTGTCACAGCTAGCTGCACTGGTGAATAAATAATGAGATGTGGGGTTTGCCATTGGCCTGGCCTGCACCCTGCATGCCTAACACCTGAGAAGACCTCACTTTCTCTCTTTTTTTTTTATAACATTTTCCAGTACAGTTCATTACACCTGGCATGGTTACTGAAGCTCTTTTTCTTGCCAATGAGGCAAATATTTTTTTTGACCGAAACAGTTCTATACCCATTTTGTGATATTGTGCAACATGACTCTGAGCAACATAATGAATGACACCATAGTCATGCTGGAACTAGAATTATATTGCACCCATTACACCCATCCCGTTATATATGAATTATATCCATGTTTAATATGTATTTATAAGGAGAATTTGTCAACATCTTCATGTGCTCTAATGCTGGAATATATTGCTCTTGGCTTCCTAAAATAAGCAGCTGTTATGATACTGCAGTAGAGAAGATTTCCCCAAGGGTTTAATTATTGAGGATAGGCTCAGTCCCAGGCTGCTGAGTTGCTGCTGGCAAATCCTCCTGTCCAACAGCTACTGTGGTTTAGTGTGCAAGTACGTTTCTACTTGCCTTTATTTTTCTATTTCTGCAATTTAGAGTTTGTAAAACTCTCCTTAATCCAACTGTAATAATTTCCTTAGCAAATGTGTATGTGCAAATTGGACCACTAGCAAAAAAGAGAGATAGCTTCTTTCATATTCTCAATATATTAAATGTAATTCATGTCATTTTTTCTAGACAAAATCCTATTATTGCTACTCAACTCATTGCTCTGAAAATCATGGCTATTCTGTATAAGGTGTCTTTTTCTTCCTTTTAAACTCACTGCAGGTTTTCCCTGATTCCCCCTACTAATTACAAACATTCATGAGACAGCCTCCAGGTTCATTTATATTCCTTAGCTAACTAATGGCGTTCTCAATGAAGGGAGGAAGACTTTGCCTCCTGCTGCTTCAAACCAAAATGAAGAAAAATGTTAATTTCTGATTTAATGCCATGAAACCACATTTGTCTTTACAACTCAAATCCAAATTCATGTTCCTACCTTTGCCTGGGTAACAATACCAGAAGCCTCACATTATAGCCAAGGGTCAAATCCTCAACCCCTTCCACAAAAGCATGCCAAGCAGCTCAACCCTTTCCACATGAGCTGGTGTTGCAGAATTTGGTGCATCCATTAGCAGAATAAAATCCATGCAAAGGAAGTTCTGAAGTGTGCTTGAATCCCTGGCATCCACATCCTCCTTCAAAAGGCCCAGGCAAGATGCAATGCCGTATATGGTGCGTTCCATTTGACCGAGGTGTGATGACATACCCAGCTCCAACTTTCAACTTCTGAGGTACATGGAATGCAGCAATAGATCATATGCCTGACAGCTGCCTGCCAAAACAGCTGCTGTATGGTGAACTATGCCAGCATGCACACAGAGGGCAGAGAAAATGGTTCAAACACTCTTTGATGGCTACCCTCAAAGACTTTGGCATTCATAGTGTCAGTTGGGAGGCTGTTTCTCTCTACTGCACACTCCACCTGCTCTGCTGCATCTCTAACCTGCTTTTCTCCTCTCTCAACTGAGAACGTTCTCCAGCTGCTGACATAGAGCAGTCCCACAACATCTCCCCTGAATTCCATCCCATCCACACTGCTCCAGACAATCTCACAGGAGCTCCTACACTTCATCTCTTCAATCATCAACAGCTCCTTATCCTCAGGAATTGTACCATCTTCCAGCCTCCAATAGCATACCACCAACCCATGTGTGTCCTACATATGGAAGGGCCTGGAAAGTTTGAATGAGCCTTTCCAGCCACCTCCACACACAACATCCCCATCACTAAATGAATGTAGTCACGGTCATTTTTATCCAACAAAGGACAAATAACATCAAAATGAGTATGAGAAGCTAGGAGAACAGTTGGCGGTTTGCCTACATTGTGGATAGTTCTGACATTGGGAGACAATTAAACAATAACATATTTTTGTCAATTATGATATATCGAAACTACACTAGGCATAAATTTACATATGACCTTGTTGTTGCTTTGTTTTTTCCTCTCATCTAAAATTTAAAGAAGAAAGTTACATCCTTGCAATCTGCACTACAACCTTCAGATCCCTTATGCACTGTGATATATGTGGTGTATTAAATCATGGCCAGTCTGCTCTGTGGGTGTTTGCATACCTCTCAGTAGCAATGACAGTGAGAATGGCTTTGTGAGGTAGTTGTGCCCTTTCCCCCTGCAGCAAGTGCTGTTCTAGCTGGAGTCCATGCTGTCTGCTGGCATTTTCACAAGATGATCTCCCACCCTGCTCTCAGGCTTCATCAGCATCTGCACCCTCACCCTCCCTAACACAGGAGAGGAGTCACCTGCTCCAGCACCTGAAAATGTCACCTGACAATATACAGAAGTTCTAGTTTGTTTGAAGGTTTTTTTTTAGAAATAATGGTATATACATTACAGTGTGCACAGGTTAGCTAGAATTCTCTCATGAAGTTTAGCACAAAGTGGATGAAACACCACCCATTCAAGACTAAGCCTTTGGTGGATGCTCCTTTTATACTCAATCCTAATGACATCACCTATTACCAGTAAAACTGCTCAGTGTGGAAGCTTCCAGAGCAGTTTTATTTGTATAATGTTTGCAGTCTTATTGTGCCTCTGTCCCAACTTTTTTGAGTGTGTTGCAGGCAACAATTTCTAAATTAGTTTATACTTAACAAATGTTTATTGAAAACAGTGAAAATCTTTTCTTTGTCCTTTTGTCTGTTAAATAAAGCTTCAAGTGAATTAACAAATTATAGAGTTCAGTTTTTATGCCATGTTTTCACTTTTCTGGAAATGGGATTTGTATGATGGCAGCCTATCACTGGATTACTGGTGTATAAAAATCAGCATTAATAATATATTTAATACTTACCACAAACCGACCACAAAATGTTTCACTTTAATAGGATAAATATATAAATATTTACTGTTATCATTCACCTGAATGCTAGATTCAACATAAGAAAATTATTTTGGCAAAACAACCAAAACCAGAAAGGTGTGGAAGAAGACACAATGAGGCTTGTTACTTTATTTCCTCCAACTCTGCGTTCCTATGCGCTGTCCGGGACATGAATTGATTTACACAAGAACAAAGAGAAGAAAAATCAATAATTTTTACATGAATGCACAATGAGCAGATGCTGCCCTTCCTCAGGCAGGACCTGTGAAACCTTCCCATGAGCCTCCAGTTGTCACTGTGCTGATGACCAGGAGAGTAAAACACTAACGCTGCAGCAGCTGCATGGTGCTCTGAATTAAACAGCAGGATTAAATGGAGATTTGATACCTTTTGAGAATTAAGGTTGACTGTGGCTTAATGTTTAGAATATGAAAGTCCCCATTTCACTGCCTTTATGGGTTAATCTGGGCTCATTAGTTTTGGAATAACTTTATAAGAGCAGGCTGACAGACTGTTACTATGGACAAACTGTATCTTCAGCTTCACATGCATGGTGCCATTCAACACTGCACACTCATGATGTGGCAGACTTACTAGAATGACAATAAAGCTTAAAGCAGCAGGTGAATTCCAAACTTGTCAATGGTGACTTATTCCTATTCCACTCCTTAATGATTATATAAACTCGTCGCGGTCCTTCCGCGTATGTGTGGCCTTGTCTTGTTTGAAAAGTGCATTAGTAATCTCTTGTGTGCAGCCAGTGTGGCAAGACCCTGCTAATCCAGCTTTGTGACAGGAGCCTGGCTTTGGCTGACTCATGGCACTCAGAGCTATTTAGGGCATCTCATTAGAAAACACCAAACAAGTGCAATGCCTGGCTGTCTTGTTAGGGACTGGGACCTGCTACGCTCGGCTGCACTCTCTCTCCCTCACTCCCTTCCCTCTAACACAAGGCAATTAAAATTTCAGCACAAACTGCTCTGTTCAGTGACAGGTAATTCTGGGGAGCTTCCAGAGAGCTTACGGAACTGTGGCCAAGCTCCACCCAGCCAGGGACAATGTGATTATGGAAGTAGACACCTAGTATGCTGAGACAATCTTACAAACCACTGTCTACCTCTCTATACCATTTGCCAAGAAATGTGACCAGAAACATTTATTTGGCACCAAATAAGTAGACTATAACTGTGTTAAAGACTTGAGTATGTAACCTTCAGATGACAGAAGTGTGAGACACTCAAGTCCCAAGAGCACTGTCTCCAACTTGTCCCTGAGCAGGCCTCAGCCTCAGGAGTCAATTTATTTAAGACATGAATCAGAATGCTTTCTTCCTTCTGGTTATATTACAAGAATCTTGACATTCATGCAAGCATGATGGACACAGTCTTACTGGCTTTAAGTCAAAGGAGAAGCATTCACATGGCATACATGTGCCACCACATGCACAAGCAGCAACCCCATTACATGAGGTCAAATAAATATCAGGACAAGTCAGCTTTATTAATGATTGTGTCTCTGAACACATCTCGCTCATGCTGTCGGTGGACAGCCATTTTCAGGTCTCTCCAGAGATGTTCGACAGTTGTTCAACCCTGACCAGTCTTCCTGTCCAAGCCTCTGAAAAACACAGCATGATGCTTCCACCACCATGTTTCACTGTAGGGATGGTATTATACAACTGATGAGCAGTGCCTGGTTTCTTCCAGACATCACACTTAGAATTAAGTTCAATCTTGGTTTCATCAGACCAGAGAATCTTATTTCTCACAGCCCTTTTGCTTTTTCTTACAAACTGCAGGTGGGCTTTCATGTGTCTTTTGGCCACTCAGCCATAAACCCCATATTGCTGGAGCGCTGCAGTGATGGTTGACTTTCTGGAAGATTCTCCCTGGAAATAGGATCTTTGGAGAACTTGAGTGGCCATTGGGTTCTCGGTCACCTCTCTAACCAAAGCCCTTCTCCCCTAATTACTGAGTTTGGTGGGATGGCCAGCTCCAGGAAGAGTTCAGGTTGTTTCCTGTCTCTGTGCTCTACAGGCATTTCTTTCCTCCTCATGACTTGGTTTTTGTTCTGCATTGTCAGCTGTGAGATCTTATATAGACTGGGGTGTGTCTTTCCAAATCATTTCCAATCAACTGAATTTACCACAGGTGGACTCCAATCAAGGTGTAGAAACATCTCAAAGAAAATCAAGAGAAATGGAAGCCCCAAATGCAAAATTCCAAGTGTCATGGCCAAGGGTCTGAATACTTATGTCCATGCAAAATTTTAGTTTTTCCTTTTTAACAAATTTCTCATTATGGGGTATTGAGTGCAGATTGATGGGGGAACACCTGATTTTGTAAAAATTGAAAGGTTCTGAAAACTTTCTGAATGCATTGTATATTGTCTGTGTGTGTTATTCACAGCAGGCTAACTCCCAAGACAAGAAGTGTGAGCAATAAAGCCATAAAGCAATAAAGCTTTCTTTCCTACTTCAACATCTCTTACAGATGGTACACAGTTTAAAATATTACCCATCCCTGATAGTGTGAATTTAGAAATATGAAGGCATATTTATATCTATGATCATTATAAACAATTCAAGCTTTCTCTTCCCTGTGTGAAAGAGGACATACTGAGCATGATGATCAGCACAGTAAGAACAGCTGAACTGATGGAAACACTAGGGGAAATCTAGGGGAACTAGGGGAAAATCTATGCAAGCGAGCTGCTTGATACTGATATTGTAATCACCAGAGTGCTCTCTCTCAGCATTTTTACAGCATTTCAGGGAAAAACTATCTGTACACACAGATATCAACTGACTGAGACTTGATCATATATATCTTGACAGAATCCAGCAAGAAATAAAGATGGATGTGTATATGGATCGACTTCACAGAGATAAGGAAATGGTTTACGTACAGTACAGGCCAAAGGTTTGGACACACCTTCTCATTCAATGCGTTTTCTTTATTTTCAGGACTATTTACATTGTAGATTCTCAC
>JAOTRJ010000002.1:16284108-16296056 GCA_028564905.1 Leptodoras praelongus | reverse complement strand
GGCTGGGCACCGGCTCCCCCGTGACCCTGTAACTGGGAATAAGCGGTACAGATAATGACTGACTGACTGACTGACACCCTTTCCTGGATCTTTAAACTAACTATTTGTAGATGAATTTAACCCAGTTTGTTTTGTTTGGTGCAGTTTTTGTACAAGATACCAAGGTTCTGAATTGTACTGTCAGATGTTTTTTTTTTTCTTCCTAGAACACATTATTTAACAGAATGCTGACTGAATGAACGTGTCTGTGGCCAAAATGAGATAATGAAGACAGATGCGAGTTGGCATGGAGCAAGTTCTACCTGGAGCCTGAGCACAAATAACAGGGAGCAAGTGAGTATTTTGGGGAGCTATGTGGTACGAGCTATGTGCTGCCTTGTCAAGAGAGGGAGTAATTACATGCTCCATCCAGCTGGGAATTTGGTCGAAGGGGTTTAAATAATGAAACTGAGATTTACAGAACAGGTCAAGCAAAAACAAACCGATAGTTCAATGAATAAAACGTAGAGCTCGGGGGAAATGGAGCATGTCTTGCTGCATGCTGGCACTTTCTAACACCACACATAAAATGCATAAAAAAGTTGAAATATAAAAATATGCTCTCTGTCCATGACACCTACACAAAAAGGGGGGAACAAGCCCCAGTCTGTGTAGAGAGTAAGGTAAACAGTGTCCATCTGTACACTCGCGCACACACACATACAAACAAACACACACACACACACACACACACACACACACACACACAAACAGCTTTGCTCCTCCTCTTTTCCCAGTGGCTAAACAACTCACACACACACCAGGCATGCTCAAGAAGAGCAAACAAACACCAGTTTAATGCTGGCAATTAAAGCAGAAAGAAACCATCTGCAAAAACAGACATTTCTCTTTCACACACTGGAATGTTGCCCAAAAGTAAAGTTTTACTGAGTAATAGAGTGGTGGCTTTTGGCCTTTACTGCTCAGTCAAGAAGTTTTCTTCTTGGAAGAAATTAAGACAGTACCCCTGAAACGGTTTTAGCACCACCAATCCCCTAAGAAGGATTCAAAGCCAACTATTCACATCAGTAAGAGCTCTGTGAAGCATTCGGTCAGATTTGATTTAAATTCTGAGCAGAAAGAGACAATGGTAAAGCATAAAACCCCTTTCATTCCTCTCGCCTGAGTCATGGTCAGATGAGGGTTATATAAAGAAGAATTTTCACTCTTACAACCTGAAGTAATGAAAAGGTAGTTTTGACAACCTATTCCAAGACCGTTCAAGCTTCTTTATTCTCCCAGCTGTAAAGTAAAATATATCTTCAGGCATCATCTGGAGGAGACGAAGCAGTCTCTAAAGCAGTCACCTTTTAAAACTGTCTTGATCTTCTGTCACATGGAGGTGTATACACACGTCCCTTATGGCCGGGAACCTCTCCGTCTCAGTGCTTTATTGTGTTTCTGGCAGATAACCTTCAAATCTTGCTAATTTATCCAATCAATGGTCTGTCGCCTGTGGTAGTTAGCAGGGGGACTGGCTCCAATTCAGCTTTCCAAAGTTAAATTGAAAGGTTATAGCAAGAAAGCTCTGACACAGCATTTCTTATAGACATCATTAATAATGCAGAGATGAGTGATGAGTTCACAAATGATTTCTAAATAATCCCTATTATACTATTCATCAGTGAATGAATTATCATTGGTACTGATGGAAAGCTTTGAATGCCAGATTACGTCTGTCTCTTATTGCATACATTTGAGCATCACTGAGAAGGACACGGTATTTTGGCAGGTAACTTCACTTGACTTGAAATGTCAAGTCAATACGTCATGTCCCTTACGGTGTAAATGCCTCAAGGAAAGCAATGTCTATTGTCACACGTCTCATGAATTCTTGGCTCTTACTGGATAACTGATCAGAAGGTTGGGAGTTCAAGCCTCAGCTGCCACTGTTGGGCCCTTGAGCAAGGCCCTTAATTCTCTGTGCTCCAGGGGTGCTGTATCAATGCTGATCCCGGGATATGCGAAGAAAATATTTTAATGTGCAATAATGTATATTCTCATATACTCTCTATATTCTTCTCTATATACTCTCAGAAAAACCAGCTTAAGCTCTTCTGACACCAACAAAGCTATTAATTGTAACTTCTCTGCAGTTTTGTGATAACTACTTCAGTCTCTGTAGCTTCGCAGGAGAAAATGGGGCTGGAATGCAAATGCAAGGATAATCATAGTTGGATTAAATCAAGGTTAACAGCTATGAAGTTGAAATTCAATAAGAATACAGAAGCAATTCATCTGAAATGCAAATTTGTTTTTTTTTTTATTCCTGTTTATTCCTGTCCTTTTTGCCAACCAGACCACATAATTGGTTGTATTTTTTTATACAGAAGAGGTTGATGAATGAGGCACAGACCATCTTTTTAAACCGTATGTCATGACCTTATCTGCACAGCACCTGCTTCCCATTTGTATTACACACTCACTATCTGAGAACAGTTCAAGGTCAGCAGACAGAGACTTTATCATCGGTGGAGGTTGGAGTGTTAGCAGAGGTGCAACCATCAGACACAAAGCAAAGAGCATGAGACTCTTTTGTGTCAGTCCATGAAACTGGTGATAACAGCCAAGCAAGAAGCAGACTGAGGCACAAAATATATACAGAGTATTATTTTATCTTACACTGTCAGAACACTCCAGGGCAAGCCGATATTCTAACACAGTTAACCCTGAGGTGTCTTTGTTTCCTCTCCCAATACAGTTGGAATGAAGATGTGAGCAGCACATATTGAAAAGACATCATATGCAGCTGGTATTAAACAAGAGTACAAAGGGAGTTGTAAAGATCCTTAGCTGATTGCAACAGTAAATGCATCCCTATAGAGCAAGAGATCATTACTGCAGAGACACAAAATAGAAAGAAACCCTGGAACTTTTTGGTGACTCAGAAAAGCCATGAGGTGGTGAAAGGCTCAGTGTTAATAAGAAGTGCAAGCTCTTTGTCAGGACTACACAACTGTTCATAGCAACAAGCTATGGGACTGCAGACCTCACATCATTAGCAAATTTCTATTGCTCATGTCAGTAGGCTTACCAGTTAGGAATATCACAGGCATCCCAACATCAACATAACATAAATGTTTTCACTAACAATGGGCTATGTCTAAAGTATACTGTACATCAAGGATTCTACAGACCTTCAAGAACACCTGATCATTCATGCAATTATCCAGTCAGCCAATAATGAGGCATCAGCCCGAAAAAAAATGATATCATAGACTTTGACATATTTGTTTGTGTATTTCAGAAACTGCTAATGTCCTGGGTTTTTTATGCACAACAATCTTGGAACTCTGCCAGGGAGCATTGGTTTTGCAAGCGGAAAAATGTCTTATCGATGAGAGAGGTCAGAGGAGAATGGCCATACTTGTTCAAGCTGACAGAAAGTTTGTGGTAACTAAAGTAACAACTTGTTGCAACTATGGTGAGCAGAACAGCATCTGGGGAACATACACACACCAAACCTTTAGGACAGTGGTGTCCAATCTTAACTGAGAAGGGCCAGTGTGGGTGCGGGTTTTCTTTCCAACCAAGCAGAAGCCACACACTACTGAAAGTCATGATCCATTGATTAGATCCATTGATAACAAAAGGTGGAATGAGGTGTGGCTCCTGCTTGACTGGAAGGAAAACCTGCACCCATACCAGCTCTTTGTGGATAAGGTTGGACACCCCTACTTCATTAATGATCTCCTTGTGCATGTGACTCTGGTGCATTAAGCATCCTGTTATTGCTTGGCACTCGACACAGTGAATCATTCCGTTCTCCTGTCAAGGCTGCACGAGCTGGGCATTGATGACACCAACCGGGACTGGTTTATGTCCTACCTGACCAATAGGCAGCAGTTTGTCACCATCTCTGGTTATACTTCCTTTACCTCTGCCATCTCTCAAGGGGTCCCACAAGGATCAGTCCTTGGACCTCTCCTTTTCATTGTATATATCCTTTCCTTGGACATATACTAGGTTGTTACAATCTTGACTTTCACTGTTACGCAGATGACACCAAGATTTACCTCATTAAAGCATTAAATCATTTTAAAATCCACCCCTCTTTCACTTGGAACCCTGCTTATCCAAAATCAAGAGTTGGATGAAACACAACTTTCTCATGTTAAATAGTGGCAAGACAGAATTTATACTTATTGGCTCCAAATCAACCCTCAAGAAAACTCCTCCTCTTACCCTTTTCATTGACAATGTAGCTCAACTTTCTCGTCCACTCCCCATATTAACTCTATTGTAAAAAATTTCATTTTTCCATCTACACAATAAGATGCCAAAATCAGATCATCGCTCTCTCAGTCTGCTGCAGAAATTCTTATCCATGCTTTCATTTCTAGCCATCTTGACTACAGCCCTTTCTCAATTTACAAACTGCAAATGGTTCAAAACTCTGCCGCCCGTCTCCTCACCCACACATCACCATATTACCCCCGTTCTCCAATGCCTCCACTGGCTTCCTGTGAAATATCACATACGGTTCAAAATTCTTCTACCTACTTATAAAGCTCTTAACAATCTCACCCCTTCTTACCTGTCTGATCTTCTTCTTCCCTACCTTAACCATAAAGTATAATTATTATTATTATTAATTTAGGAGGATGAGCTGCAACAGTAAAAGACATCAGTTTCTGCTCTTTTCAGCCAAGAACAAGAATCTGAGGCTACAGTGGTCACAGGTTAACTGTAACTGACCATTTCAAGACAGTATTCCATCTTCAAATACCTGGTTATGGTGAGCCTCTGACCCAGTGCAGCCTCAGATTCCTGTTCCAGTGTAGTCAGTAATTTGACTGAATTTAGCCAAAGCAAACTGTATTTACTTTTAAAATTCAGCCCCTTCATTCACTGTTCCCTCTAAAGCTGCAGCCTGAGATGTAACCAGTTAAAATTATAGTAAAAATAACCCAAAATGACTGAGTATATCTTTAATGGCCTAATTTGATGTACATTTTGGTCAAGTTCCATAGGATCCCATTATTTACTTAAAGACCTGCCTGTGTCCTTACCGATTGGATTCGGGTGGTCTACATTTCTTTTACAAGAATAATCTCTTTTTACAGAGCCTGGGGTTCTATAGAGACTTGGGTTTTCCACATTATTGAGAGAACAGCTGCCAGACTGACTCTTCCAATCTTTGGTCCATCAGTAAGTTGGTGATGGATGTTCCCCTCTACAAAACCTAATTAAAGGCTGTTTAAACAGACATATTCCATTTACAAAATAGATAAATGTGCATCCAGCTTATGAAAAAGATGTCAATGCACATCTACTAATACCTCGTCCACCAATTAATCAGATAGCCCTCCTACACGGCACAGACTGGAGCTGCAAGCATGTGTGGGTTCCTGGGTTCAGGGCATTACTAACAATGTTAAAAACAATCGGTAGGTCTATCTTTAAATACCATACATAATAAAAAACAAGCATGTCCATATATTAACAAAGGACAAAGTCACAACCTGTCAGAAATCTGAAGCCCACTCACCACGTATCATGGCACTGCATCTAAGGTGTGTGCACATATGCACGGGCTCGCCGGGTGGCCAAGAACATGTTCTATATCCAGCACAATTCCTGTCTGCTCTGCAGGAGAGACAAGCAGATACAAGGAGAGGACATTCTTGTGATCTCACTGCAGAGTTAGAGGTGAACAACTCTCTTTCAAACTTAGAAAAACCCTAACCTTAGCAAATCCACAGTAATGAAAGCAGGGTTCGAAGTACAGAAGGGGTGTCTAGTCTTAACCACAGAGGGCTGGTGTGGGTGCAGGTTTTCCTTCCAGTCATGTAAGAGCCACACCTCAGTCTACCTGTTTTTAATCAGTGGATCGTGACTTTCAGTGTCTGGCTTCTGCTTGTTTGGAAAGAAAACCTGCACCCACACTGGCCCTTCTTAGATAAGCTTAGACACCACTGCAGTACAGTCCGACAGCGACCTCTGCTGGTGAACAGGCATTATTGCATCATTATCATAAACATACAGTAATGTTAATTCTCATTGGTTTAGAGTAAAAATCATTTTATTTATTTATTTTAAATAAATGCATATTTACAGTCTAAAACCAGCAGGCCATGCACTTCTGTTCAGAATCTGAGGCAAAAACAAACAAACAATACAAAGAAGGGAAAAGATATGCTAAAGTAGCTTTTATTGTACTTCATTTTATGACAATTTGTCTCAAACTCCAGGGGGCGATGGTTCTCCTTCATGAGCAAACTTAGATCTCTTAAAATTAGCGTTCTACTTGCAACTTACTATGAATGACAAAGAGAAAAGAAACTACTGCTAAAAGATCCTTCATTCCTGTGTGCTGACAAATAAAATCGTCAAAACAAAATAACTTCAATGCATCAAACAGAAAATAACATTTACATACCGTGTTTAATTTAAGGCTAGACAAAAGTAACAGGAACCGAAACAAGCCCTTCGATGTGAGTGCGATGAAACGTGCAGCAGCTGAACCTGGAGCTTGAGACATGCTTCATCACAATTATATATACTTATATATATATTTTTTACTCTTAAAAACTCAATAAGACCTTAACATAGGCAGGTACATGTCATACCAAGCAATGCTCAAAAGGATGGCTTTTTTTCCTTCTCTTCTGGAAAAAAAATTCATTTCCAAAAACGGACAGAAAAAAAAGCAGCAACAAAATAATACCTGTACAATTCTATAAAACTGTTTTTACATTAGTTACAAAAACTAATACTTCATTTATCATTCCTTCATATTCATGGAAAAAAAAGATGAACATTGCATGTACTGCCTTTTAAAACACAGTGACCTATTGCTGGTGCATAACAATATAACAGCTTTGAATAATACTATATGGTCTAGGGTAAAGCGTGAACGACAGAAGAGAAGGCTGTACAGAAAAATATGAAACGGACACGTCACGGAGCTTCTTGTAGCCAAGACCCAGCAGGCTCCAGAGCACAACTTGAGGTCATCCTCACTGACTTCATACTGAATAGGAGGGTAGAGGCTGTGCTCACGCCACACACGGGACCTGCTTTTCATTACCATTCTCCTCAAGAAGTAATTAAGATCCCTGGAATCCTTCCTTCATCGTGTGGCCTTCAACATCCTGTTTATGTGCATTGCAAAGTGCAAACTGGTTTTGCGAAAATAAACCCAAAAAAACGCTGTGTTTCGTGGAAAATTAAAAAATTAAATTAAAAACAAACCAAAGGCAATCCATTTATGGTTATAGTGCTGAAGATCAATACATTATCTCATGCTATCAACTCAGGACTTCAGAAAAAAAAAGTAAACTACAGCTTATTCATGTTGGGGTTCTTTCCTTCAATGGAGCAGTACTTGCTATCTTACCAAGGGATGGCACTAAAACATAAAGCATTTGCGAAATTGCTAGTAGTGTTGAATTTCTGGTGAGCGCAGATCCAGAAAGACCCTCCGACCTAGCTCATGTAGCGCCTGAGTGCTGGATGTTTTCTTCCTAAAAATGGCTGCTATTGCCAAACGTAGTGTTAAAAACATAGGGACAATGACTGGAATATAAATGGAAGTTATGCCATACAAAATAAGTGAAGGCGCATTAAGGACTGCATGAGAATAAAAATCAAATAAGCACCAAGATAATTACAAAACTTCTCGAAACTATCAGATCGTAACACAAGCAGTGATATCGGAGACAAGCTTGAGTATTAGCATGCAAGGTGAAAGGTCATGGATGTCACACTAGCCCCTGTCATTTATGTGGTGCACGGAGATGGAGACGACCATCCAACCCTGCAGTGACTACACACACAGAGCACTCTGGGAAAGGAACAAGAAGCAGCACTCTTCTTTCACTCTGTGAAAGTAGTTACTCACTTCAGGAAGCAAAAATTCCTCAGCAGAAGGTGAAGCCTTGGGCGGAGGGAGAACATTCGCAGCGTTCCTTGAAATCAGCTCATTAGTGTTACAAAGATGGTTTGTAATCAAGCATTAAGGCAGGAATAAAATAGGTGATGAAAATAAAAAGATTTCAAACAACCATTGTGGCCAGACATGTGGCTTGATTAAAAAAAAAAACAAAACAAAAACAAAAACAAAAAAAGAGTAAAACTAAAATCCCAGGCACCCCATGACACACCCTACCCCAACCCCATTTTTTGGGCTCAGAGAGTCTCCATCTCAGACCCAGCCACTGGTGAGCTTGTAGAACATTTCCTCATCAAGAGACTCGTTCTGGTCCTTGGCCCTTGTGGACAGGAAAATGTAGCCACCAATGAACTCGTGCACCACCTTACAGTCCACCTCGGTGCAGGTGAACGACAGACTGGGCTCATCAGCAAACTCCACTGTAACCTAGAGCATAAATTACAGAGGACAGGGTTTAATAATGTGATTGGTGTGGAACAGAGCTACACAGAGGAACCGGATTATGTTTTTTTTTTTTAACCTAATTTTCTGCTGCACAGGAGGCACATAAGCAACTGCCTAATGTATGAAAGGTTTACGGTGTGAATAGAAATGAGATAGTGGTATCCTCTTAAACCTGAATTTAGGTTAAGCAAAACACCTTACCATCTTGATCTCCCAGTTGACGTTCCACTGTTTCATGTTGCTGAAGCGCCAGGTCTTAATGGCGTCTCTGGTGCTGGCGTCTATGCGGATCAGTCTGTTGTAGGTGATACCGATCAACTCCTCTTTCTTACCTCCTTGGAACCTTAGAAAGACAAATGAAAAATAAGACTGGTTTACAACACATAATGCACAACACAGGAGCTAAATGAATGAATACGTGTCCAGCCTGTTATTCTATAAAAAAAAAAACCTTTACCAAATCTACATTTTAAGTAGAACAGAAAATAATGAATAGTAAAATGGGTGTGCCCGTTTTGCCTGAACATTTGCATGAATCAGAGAGTTTGGAGACTTGAGTACCAAGACGATGTACAACACACTCACTTGGCCAAGAAGTGAGTGATCCCAAACTCTGGAAGCGACTGCCAGGCCTGGATGAAGCGCATCTTGGCCTCGATGAGACTCATCTGGGCCACATTCTGATGGGCTTCTAGGATACGAGCAGAAATCTGAAAACAAATACACAAAACTCTTTCAACAATGTTCATCTGGCCTCACCCTCCCCAGCACCCCCAAACACCATGCACACACCCCAACACTGAGGAACAGATGAATAGATGAGGTCATGAACCTTCATGCTATTTACAAACGGTCACCAAACAGGAAGTGAGTGCGGCAGAGAGCGAGAGGTGATGAAGCAGAGAGGCTGTCTTCCCCAGTGAGAGAGAGAGAGAGAAAGAGAGAGAGACAGACAGAGAGCACAGGGATGGACGGTGGGGGTGATTCAGTCACTGCTGACCACAGTAAGGTGCTGCTTCAGACCCAGGACTAACCAGTCAGTGCAGGAAAACAGAGCTGCCTCTCTTTTCATATCAGATTGTTAACTTGTAGTACTGGCACCACCACCACCACTTAGTCTCCAAACATGTTCTGGTGTTAGTATGAAAAAGAAATCCAAGATGACAGAGCAGATCGAGCAACCTTGAGAGATTTAAACTAGGGCCCATACAAAATATCAGTACGTCAATAAAATTGGCAAATAGTAACAGATTTTTTGAACAACATCCAAATGAAAATCACTAGTTTCCTGTAAAGAGATTTCTAAACTTTATGGGCAAATTGATTGCTTTGCAGTTAGGTAAATTACTTCTTATAGTAGATATTTACATGATATGGATGTAGTTTCTTATAATAATTAAATTGATGGTACTACAGACACAATGATGGCCAGTACGAACAAAACAGCAGCTCCTAAATCCCAGTTTGGGTGTATGAATAGTTTCCATATTGAATTTAAACACAGCTCAACTGTTTATGGACCAGGATCCATAAGCTGCCAACTTCATATGAACTCTACTGTTTTTCTCAGTTGATATTTAAATGTCACAAATATGATCTGTGGATATTTTTGCAACCCATTTTCTCCAATTTAACTTGGATATCTTGCATTCAGAAATGAACAGTCACAAGAGGCTCATTGTGATTATGCAATAAATTAATGTAACAATAAATCAACAAGTAATCTAATCCTAAACGCAATTTCGCTTGATTTGCTTTTACCTACAGAGAGTGACAGATTATGTTCGTATGTTTGTCAAGGGGTTAGTTATTTAGCCACTAATGTGTGAGGTCACAGCTGTATTAGCTCAGCCGATACTGTGCATCAACACACGCCACTCTTTATGAACTAAAGTATAACAAAAGGGGACGTTTATTTCATGTTTTTAGTTATCAGTATTTTCAGTCGGGCCCTACTTTAAACCACACTAGTTCACTACTTAACCTACTAATCACTACTAAATGAATATTTAACAAGAAAAAAAGATTAAAAAAAAATAAAAAAAAAGACATCATGGCAAGCAACTGACTTACCAGGTCCCTGATATAGCCTGGCTGAGGTCAGGGGCAGGAGAAGAGCAAAAGAAGAAGGGGGAAAAAGATAAAAATGTAAAATAAATAAATAAGGCAAGTGAGAAAGTAGCAAACAAGTAGATAAGTTTAAAATAACATATCAGTCAATGTGTCAGAAAATGCAAAACAAAAGGTTAGGGCATGACAGGCAAAGCTCATGCAGCAGTCTCCAGCTGAACACACAAAAGAAAAAAAAGGAAGGTGTGTAAACAAGCAGGGCACAGCAAATTGGGAAACATACACACTAGGGGTGTAACGATACAGTCTGCTCACGTTTCAGTTCGATTCATGATACGAGTTCACGATTCCATTTTCTCACGATAGTTTTAACAAAATTTAAATAAAGAACAATTATTTTTAAAAAAATTATTTCTGAAGTGTAAAACAAAGCACGTTTTCTTGTATATGTTTTTTGCAGCGTCACCAGGTTTTACATAAGTGAGTGAAAACACCTTTTTATTTTCGAAGAATAACAATTCAGAATAATTTGTAGTTTTCTCGAGTAAAAACTTTAACAAAGAATTTTTAGTCTTCTTCAAATTAAAATAAAGATGCTGACTCTATGCGAGGATCTGTAATGATCTCTCTGTTTAGCGGCGAGCACAGCGCTGGAAGAAGGCAGCTATGCACCTCACTCGACCCAACAACCGACTGATGCGGTTTACACTCGGTCCTGCTTGGGAAGCAAGATTTAAAGTGTGGGCAAAACGCTTGGTGTGGTGCTAATCCAGCCTCCTTCACCGCTATTTCAAGCTTGTCCGTAACCACAGCAATGTTGTGATTTGCTTTTTCAATCTCCGAAACTCCGAAACAGCGGATTTCAATACCTCAGCTACGTTTATCCCAGTGTGTGACTCGGTAAGAGGTTGAGTTTGGAGTACGAAGCTCGCCATTTCTCACTCTCGCGTGATCACGTGTGCTGTTACAGTGACGTAGCTCTGGGTAGCCCTTGTAGTCCAAGGGCCCTGTCTGTGGTTATCGCTACACTGCCTATCTCTTTCAAAGTTTGCATCACGTTTGCTTTTGTTTTGAAGCTGCTAGGCTGTTCATGAGGCTGAAGACTTTGGTGTGTGTGAGCATAACGTATGACGTGTTAGTGAAGGTGGACCGCCCTCTGCTGTTCAAAGAATGCCATTACATTCATTAGATAGTATTATAAACAGAGCGCACGTGATATCATCCATATCGTCACATTTTTGCATCGCGATGCATCACGGCAAGATGTATCGTTGCACCCCTAATACACAACAATGAAAAGATAAAAAAATATTTTCATAAAACACTTCACAATGTCAACAATTTCTTGCTGAAAGAGATAATTAGATTGATCAGATACAGTACAGGCCAAAAGTTTGGACACACCTTCTCATTCAATGCGCTTTCTTTATTTTCATGACTTTTTACATTGTAGATTCTCACTGAAGGCATCAAAACTATGAATGAACACGTGGAGTTA
>JAOTRJ010000002.1:16248517-16263908 GCA_028564905.1 Leptodoras praelongus | reverse complement strand
TTTGGGCCGGGGGGGGCACAGTGGCACTTACCATCCACAAAGGGGGCCCCACATTTAAAAAGTTTGAGAACCGCTGAATTAGAGGAATTACTTGCTTTATCAATGGGGTTGGGACCATCAGTAAACATTCAGTATCTTGGAAAAAGCACAGCCAGGTTTACATGCAGCCTAATAAACTGTTATTAATCTGATTAAATTAGGAATAAAACACAAAGGGGCACTTATGTCAAGTTTTGTTCCTCTTATACATAGCAATTTTCCATAGTTTTCAAAACTTATTTATTTTTTAATTGATTGATTGACATCAGTTTCTGTAGAACACTTGCAAAACAAGTTCCTTAAAGTAAACACAAAGTATAACTCGGATTACAGTAACCGTATTTCCTTCATATGAAATGACACAGCCATCTGTTTTATAATCGGGTGAATAGAAGGATAAAAAATAGAGAATCTGAACTGAATTGTTTGTGTACGTTCTACACATGCTTGCTTTTCCTGTGGGGAGAGTTACTTTGTGACCGATTTTAAATTAACTAAGGATAAGAGGACGTGACGGATTTTCAACCAGGTACTGAGTTTAGGGTTAGGGTAAACAAATTCTGAATTTATCCAGCCTGGTGATAATCCTGTGTGTAAATACAGCTAGCGTGATGAGAAAAGGTCAGCTGGGAAGTGGCAGTGACACATGAAACACCCAACAGGCCATTAGGATAGCACCTAAAGATCCATGGTTTAATGGCAGGGGTGTGACATTGCATTTGGTGGGGATTACTTTTTGCCTCTTGGGAAAACTCATCAAATATGACATCACCATAGGTGCCTAAAACGGGGATGGTATTTATGGGACAGGGCTGAGCTGAGCTGAGCTGAGAGCGCACCACTCATGTGGGGGAGTGGGGGACGGTGGGAGGGCGAATGTTTGAATGGGAAAGAACTGTTGCTTGCGTGACAGGACGAGGAGATCAGGTTCAAGCTATCCCTTTGTTTCACAGGCTGAGTGTAACGGCTATAAGCACCTAAACCCAATTCTCTCCCACAGCTGTAAGCTAACAATAGAGGAACAGGGGTGTGTACGTGGGTAAAGAGCATAGCAATGACCCTCTGACTCTGAACATAAAGATAATCCTAGAAACAACAGAAACAAACAACGGGTCCACAAAGATCTGTTCTTCTGCACTATGACGGTTCCCTTAAGAAACTGATCCCCTTCCTCCTCACTGCTACAGAACTGAGTCATGGGTAGACTGTGGTTGTATAACAAAAAAAAAATCATTGTTAATAACTATTACAGACTTTCTTGCATTAATAAAAATTCAAGAGCAATTCAAGCCAGACAATGCAGCAGACATCCGGAAAAGCGGATGTTCCTGCTCCAGCAGTGATGTCAGAACTCAGGCATGCTTCCAGGCAAGCACAGGGACTAGCACTTCCCTCAGCAGTGTCCAGTTTCCTCACTGCCTCTCTAAGCTTGCCTCTTCACACCCTCTCTCTGTACTTCCCAGTTCTCCACTCTACCATACTACTGACTCCAAACACACTGACTCAGTTTCTCCTCAATGCTGTTGGCTTTCCATCCTTCCAAACCGGGGCTCCCTAAACCACAATGTTTCCATTTAAACTACAGCTTCTTATTCTCTAGACAGTCTGTGGCAGAAACTGCTAGCAACGTCTTCAATCTCATACCATTTATACGTTAAACCGCAATTTAGAAAAGAACAGTTAATGGTAAATCTAAAATAACCCATGCAGCAAAGTGGAAATAAAATCACGACTGTGCAGTGTGTGTGTGTGTGTGTGTGTGTGTGTGTGAAGAACCACCAGTTCTTAAATGCTGCCAATATTTACCTCCACTGGCCAGTTCAGATAAGTACAATACAAAAATACAATTTGGACCGAGAAGTAAAGCGTTAAATACTATCCATCATCTTAGTTTAGGAAAATCACCATCCATACCGCCACTTAGCTACGTCACTCAGCGGTCTAATGCCAAGCAACAGCGTTTTTGAGAAAACCTCTACTCTGCAAAACAGCAACTGTTCAGTAGAACTTTTCCATTCACTTGACTTAACCATCAAAAACCTTCTAGCTCCCTGCATGTAAAGAGGAAAAAAAATCTGCTTTTGATTTTGTCCGTTTTACAAACGGAGAGAAGAGAAGAGAGGGTGTGTTGTGTGGTAGCTAAGCTGTGCGAGTTTTCCCTGTTGTGTGAACGCCTCCAGGGGAGTCGCAGGGGATTGGTTTAAACCAGCAGGACGCTTACTTTCACACTGCTAATTCAACTAAAGACAACACCACATTTACATAGTGATGAGTTCTACTTAAAGGATACAATAACTCAAATAAAGAGATGTTATTTAGTGAAAGAGTGCATCAGTGTAACTATACTGGCAATGAATCAGAGCATACAAAAATGATGTCATAACCATAAACTGGTGTTGGAATCTTCCTGCAGTACGGCGATAATGCAGTTCCTTAAGATGGGGACAGTCATTATAATCATCGGTTCCCGTTTTTGTCCTGAGCATCTGTAAGACTGCATAAGCTGAATAAACAGTCTGGGTGGAGTCGTCTCATCTCTGCATAGCATCCAAATACATCCAGAAAAAACTGCTGTACGACCACATTCTCTTGGCAAACCTTAAACTGGGCTGGGCTAAAAAAGAAGGGGGAAAAGCATGTGGCAAAGCTAAACCCTTTGTAAAAGCCTAGTCACGGAGCAAGAGTTGCATTAGTTGTGACACTCAGCTGTACATGAAGACACAAACCAAACCCTTCAATGCCTTCAGCCCTGTCCTATTCCTACCTTCAATCCGTATCCGAACGGCATGTGTGTGGGGGTCTAACGGTCATCTATCACACAGCCAGTATAAAGGTTGGTAATTCAATCTGCTGCTGGCCAATGGTTTCTCCTGGCTAAAAATATAGGCTGCCAGGGGATGATGTAATGTTATAGCTAAAAGAAAGCAGGGCTAAGTAATTGGGTGCACTGCATGCAGAGCAGAAGTCTCTAGAGCTGCAGAGGGAATGAGCTTTTATGATTTCGGTAGGTATGCGGGTAGGCTGGTCTACAGGAAGAACGACGTCCATCTCATCCTCTGCTTTGGTACTAATGAGTCAATCCCTAAGCATAAGCATCATCTTTCAGGCTTTTAATTTGCAACCTTGCATGGGTGGCTAATACTTCATGTCGAAGTCTGGCTCAAGCTGCTCAATTATTGCCAAATCAGTTGAATTTGCATCACCGTTTATTTCGGCATATGAAGTGGTCATGCAACCCTTTACACAGAAATTGTCATTCTGTAAACTCTAAAAATGTCTGCTTGAGTAAATGGAATGTAAATGCGACGTGAATAAAATGCAAGCAAAACGAAAGCTATTTAAAATATTACTTGTTTTGGTATCTATAATATGGACATAGTGATCTTTTCCCTGGACACTTGGAGAGAGAAAAGGAGAAGTGTCATTCAGAGAATACATTAGGAGAAGCTAGGCTGCCTCCGTGCCTCCTGTACATGCCCGTATCTCTTCACTGCCTTGTGTTTATAAAGAGCAAGCTTTAGAGTAGAGTATAAATCAAAACCTAAAAGCCATTGTGCTCAGAATTACTAATGCTAATGGCAGCCCAGAAGAGATGTCTGCTCAATGTTTTTGAAGGTCCAAGTCCAGAAAGAGAAAAATCTCTCAAAAAGCACATACAATTATCGATTTAAGGATCGACTGAAAGCACTGTTGATGCACTCAGGTTCTGATGACTTCCCAAATGCATGCCGTGTTGCCTGGAACAGGTATGATATTGAGCTACTTATATAAGCGGATCAATAGAGAACGTGACAAGCAGGGACAGATATCAGGATGAAGCAGTCCGATGAGCAGCAGCACCGACATTGCAAACCTCAATGATTGGATCATGTGGCGTTGCTCCTTTCCATCAATCATTACTCTTCTCTTACAGCTTTAAACCTAATACATTCAAGTGCATCAGTCTGACGCAGACATACACACACATACACACACCCCCAACCAAGGGAGAGGTTAAAGGTTAGGGTTATGTGCTGATGTTAGTCCCACTGAGAAGCTGTGTTTCTGTTCTGAATACTCACATTATGTTTTGATGAAAAGAAAGGCTAGTACATTTTAGTGTTGGTCTAAAAAAAAAGTGCTGCTTTTTTCCCCCACAATCGAATATTAATTTTGACAATCAGATATTTGGTGTAGTTTTTTTTTTTTTTAGACTTTAGAACATTCTGTGAACTCAGAAGTACATTTCTTTGGAATGTCATCTAAAAGCCGAGCAACATTTTTCACTTCACGGCTTAGTTTATGCATATTCAGATGCCCACAGGATGCCACAAAGAAGGTATTGTTGGTTTATGGCTCTGAGAGCATGACGGCAAGTTTTGAATGATTCAGTGGCCTGCACGGTCCTGGATCTCAGCCCTGCTGAGCGTCTCTGGGATGACGTGGAAAGAGCCGCTTACAGGAAGCCACCCAGCACAGTCATCCAGTTAACACCAACTGTGCATTGCAATAATTTCCATATGGTACAGCATTCCTGAAAATGCATCCAAGACTCTTGGAGAATCCATGATCAGGAGTAGTCGTGTTGTTCTGAACACTAATGCACTACTAGATTGGTGTACTTAAACTAACACTCGGTGCATTACATAATTATCTCTACAATCACACATACATCGTACAGTCTCCTTTGAACATACTGGAATAGTAGGTTCTTTTCTTTTTGCTATACACAGAAGACATTTATGTTTTTATAAATAAGAGATGATGGATCAGAATTTCAGCATTCATTTCATAATATTTTCATCTTGATATGTTAAACAATGTAGAACATGACACCTTTTGTTTAAAAGGCACCTATTTTTCAAGTGACCAAAAATATCAGAACATGTGACTGACAGGTGCTTGTTGTTTGTTTCTTGCCCAAGTCTGCCATGTTAGATTTAATAGTTATGACTGTGTATTCTGGGTTTTGCCTGTAAAGAATGTATGTGTTGTTAAAAAAGATAAACCAACATAAAGACCAGAGAGCTGTCTGTGGGAGGAAAAACATGCCATTTTGAACTATGAAGAAGGAAAATCAACCAGAGCCATTGCTCAAGCATTGGACTTGGCCAATACGACAAAAGAAAGAAACCGCAGGTGGTTGTCCAAGGAAAACAGCAGCAATAGTTGACAAACTTTGTGAAACCTGTGAAGAAAACCATCAAAAAACATCAGCCAGTGACGACATCAACCTCCACAGGGAAGGCATCACAATCCATAAAGACTTTGGTTTGCATCTTTTAGTGTGGCCTCTATATTTCTGCTCTCAGTCACCAGCAGTAAGAATCAGAACGCCATACTGGATTCACAAACAAATAAAGAGATGACTCACAAAAGTTCTGAAACAAAGAGCAATATCTACCAAGTGATGGAAAGGCCAAAATGAGAAAGAGAAAAATAGGATCTGCTCATGAGAGCTCAAGTGCACTGCAGGTAGTGTCATGGCCAGGGCTTCCGTGGCTGCTTCTGGAGCAGGCTCACTAATCATTATTGATGATGTAACTCACAATGATAGCATTAGAATGAATTCTTAAATCTACAGAAAAATCTCGCCCATTTACAGAGAAACGTGCCAACATAACAAAAAACCTCAGCAGGGTTAAAAGTAGAAGGTGTTTGATGGGCCAAGACATTCACAAGACCCTAACCAAAGTGAGCAAGCATTTCACATTCTGGAGAGGAGACTGAAAAAAGGAAAGCCCCCAAAACAAACAAATGAAAGAAGCTGAAAGAAGCCAGGAACAACATCACAAAAAAGATGAATGAGTTTGCTGATGTTAGTGGGTTATTAACACATACATAAAGACGATTTGTTCCAATACTTTTGCTCACCCATAGTTTAGTAAAGGTGCCATATTGTTTAACACACGGTGATGTATATATCAGCAAATTATTGTTGAAATTCTGATCCATCTTGACGGGCATCTTTTTATTTTTAACCCAAATGTCTTCAGCATGTAGCAAACGCAAAACATAACACTCGTGCATGCTTGCCGAACATCCTGGTATTCTGGGTGCCCGGGTCGTAAGTGATAAGTGCTTAGTACAAGTGTGAACAGGGTCAGAGATGCGTTGTGAGCCGAACACTAAGACCACATTTGTAGTGTGAATGTGTGTTCATGTGTGTTGATGCGTCATAAAGCACATAATCATTATGTATAGTACATAATCGTTATGAGTATAATCGAAAAGCATTTTATGGTAAAATATGTTATGATTTGGAAATCGAGCTGAATTGGTAGAGCTACAGTATACAAAGACATTCTAAACGACTGTGTGCTTCAAACTTTGTGGCAATAGTTTAGGAAAGACACACATATGGGTGTGATGGGCAGGTGTCACTGACTGCCAGATACTGCCTGTACAGTGTGCATGCCCATTGTGGTTTCAGAGCAGTTATACAATTCCATGCAAGCCACTAACTTACCTTTGAAACAAACAAAAAAAGAGCAATCATGAGGAATCCCAGTGATCCAAACATATTCCCAACATAAACATCCAAATCATGCTAATGACATTTTAAGTGTCTACAAAAACAATGGACCAGAGTCATTACTGCATTCCAGTCAAGTCAGATTTCTGGCCCATGGCTACTACAGAAGAAAGGAGGTCTCATTAAAGACTCCCCAGGCGAAACATCAGCAGGCACTCCAAAGCTCAAGTTTCACCTTCTCCACATGCAAGCTTTCCTCCCATATGTTTACTCCTAAACACAAAGCTCAACTATTCCAGAGTGCTTACGATCAGAGGTCAAAAATTACTTTCAAATATTGAGAATCATTTTTATCCTGTGTTGTCCGCGCACCACCAACTTCCAATCTATTGTACATCTTAACATTACATTTTCATGATCCAAGGCCAAAATCAAGCTCTCAAATGCTTATCTTGAGAACGCACAAAAGCCTTGTGAAACACCTAAAAATCATAATACTATGCCGGAAAGAGTAAAACTAAACCTACTCATTCATTCTGCTCTATCTAAAGGACATGTCAAGGACCAGTAAGGGGTCATGGTCATCTAGAGAGCAACCTTAATCAATAATGGGCGCTCTGATCTTGTTTTGAGACACTCAAACCTCCCTGAGGACACATGCAATGATCCCCTTAACCTGATCAGGGGGGAATAATGACTGAACACAAAGTTGTGGGGAAAAAAAAAAAACACAGCCTCTGGTTAAGCAAGCCAAAAGTTCCCCTGGAGATTTACCACAGACCGAACAAGGACATGCTATAGCCTGGAGATTAGTGGTGGAGGCAGGTAGATCCAGAAAGATCTAGGAGGACTGGCCAAGGCAAAACAGCCAAAAGAACAAGGACCACCTCACAGTGTTCATACAACACACCCCGTTTACAAAAATATACTCAAAAATAAAGGATCAATTGTGATTTTACTGAGCATCCAATTGTCACTCTGACACACCAACAGTTCAGGTAGTTTAGTCTACAATAAGTAATGCACTGAGACTTGTTTTAAGCCGGTCCTTATACACACATTTGTATTACAGTCGCGACATGCAGCAGCACTCTCTTTTGCAGCTTTATACAATTACATGCTACAGCTAAAGTCTTTTAATCGTATTACATGGGATATCATGGACATAAATCAATGCACAAGAAAGCCTCAAGCCCTCACAGAGCTTAAAAAAAAAGAGCAGCTGGGAAACATCACCAAACAACCACCGTTTTGCCTGACGTCATCACCAAGTTTCTACATCAAGACCTCTAACACAGTCACTTACTCAGTGAGGTGGAAAAGGAGGTGGAGGTTTCCAAGAGGAAGTCCAGCCAAATGATATGCATGCCCAGATGGATACTACGATAGGCTGCATGTAATTTGATTGGCAATCAGTGCCACACCTAACCTTCATACTTCAGAGTATGGCACAACAAGTAATCCATTTTTACAACTTGTCTAATTCAAAACATTTTAGAAACATAAAGCCGTTCAACATATCTATGACAGAAAGATGGACATGACGTTTTAAGAAAGTGCACGCAGGAGAGTTCAGTTTAAGTGAAGGAGCCACTGATCTTCAAATAAACACTAAATCACAGCAGGATCTGATCAGAGCAACAGGAAAGATCTGCACTGGGAAGGGCCCCTATTTACACTAACTACTTCCTGTATACTAGATTAGAGTGCGCCGAAGACGCTGCCATATAAATTACCTTATAGAACCAAAGCAATCACTGGCCAGTAACAGCACTAGACATGCACGTAAATCAATACAGAATAAAGCGACAGACGATTTGTGATCCTGATAAAACAGCACGTCTGGCCTAGACAGCACAGCTTCATACATAAATAAACCATGTACTATCCACAGTTTTCCCCATTTCTGGTCATCTATGTAGACTACTGATAACTACTTACATTTTTCAGGTTCCAAAAACCCAAATATTAAGTACAAGTACTGAGAACAAAAAATGCTTCACATCGCAGGTTTTCCCCATGATCCGGTTATCCGTGCATATAACCAACCCGATTCCAAAACTGAAAGAATTCTGGGAAAGCTTGCAGGCTCCAAAAACTCAAGTGTACAGAGGTCAAATACAAAAAAAAAACTGCACAGGAACTGCTGCTTCCTGTGTAAAACAGTGTCCGTTTCCTTGAAAACCCCTACTCCATTATCAACAATGGGTGATCTTCCCCTTGCTTGAACACTGTAGTGACCAGAAAAACCCACATGACTTACAGAAAATGAAAACTCACTCACAGGATCTTAAGCTAGTCAGTATTTCAAATTTCTTCTTCAGATACTTTTATTTTGTGCTGAACCATTGTCCTTGGCTAGATTGTGCTTACTCATAAGACTAGATTATATTTCTAGTCCATTTGTAAGGAAAATAATTGCACAACATCTGGAAAAATAGCATTCAGGTCTAAAAAAGGAGTAATACACCGCCTGCCAGAAATTGAAGAGAAGCTGGGAGTAGAAGCAGGCAGCAGAAATACTGTGATGACGGCAGTGTCCAGGGAAAATGCCAAACCCTGGAAGTCATTTCCTGTTCAACAGAAGACTTTTATGGAATTCTAGTAGAGCATCTCGCATCACATGCTGGGGGCCCAACACATAATCCACTCTTCTCAATCCCCTTTCCCCTTAACTCTCTGACTGGAAAGAGGAAAAGAGAGCCAGCACATTAACTCTGCCCAACGCTGTGTGCTTTAATGCATTACTGACGAAAGCTTGGCAAAAAAATTGCTGCTGACTCAACGGCAAAATTTTTTTTTTATAAATTTACTTCCCGGTCTCAGATTTCTCTTTCAAATTCCAAAAATTTGCTTTTCTCTTCTCCTTGAGATCTCACACAGTGACATTATACATTACTTAGCGTTCATAACAAGAAGGCATCAACTCTTCAGTGACGGATTCATGCCGTGAGGCACACTGCATATTCAATCAATCACTTTTTCAACCTCCAGTTAATGAGATCTCCCATTTCGTTTGCACTGTAAGTATCCTATAAGTCAACGAAGACACGGCATCAAAGGAAAAGACGAGTTATAAACAGATATGCCAGGCATATTAAAAGATAAGACTGCGGCAGAGGATAGACTCGTCACTCCGACTGCATGGCAGGTCATGGGTGATCCTGGTCATCAAATCTTAAATAAAGCTCTACTAAAAAGATCTGGCGGAAATGACCACTACGATCAATAAAGCACTTTACTGGCATTAACTTTTAATCCATTAAGGTCGCCGGGACGAACTGCTGAGGGAACTAGTATAGCATGCAGGAGAATAAATCGAAGATGTTACAGTAATTGATTTCACGTGTGGAAACGTATACAAAAGTCATAAATCAGGGATGGATCATAAATTCAGCTTAACAGATGAGTAAAACCTTCTGCTAGTTGAATCCACTCGTCCACCAGGCAACACCAGGCAACTCGGAAACAAAATCTGTAAGTCCCTAGTGACTGTAAAACAGTGATGTGGCAACATACAAGCAGTACTGTGTGAACCAAATACTATAGTGCACACTATAGGCTATGCAAGATCAAGCTCAGCATGTCGGTAGGAAAGGACAGCAGTGACGGAGCGTGCTAGAAGAGTGTGTCCTGTTTGTCGTGTGAAAAACTGACAAGCCGTACAAAGCTTTCCAAATAATCTCATAAAGATACAAGATTGCAACAATATCACAGTAGGAAGGGGGGAGAGATTAAAACAAGGTCAGGAATAGTAAGGACAAAACAGAACAAGAGCTTTCCATTACTAAATGGCTCTTCTAGAGCTTAAGAGCCATATTAGGTCAATAAACCCTCTTACACATGACAATGCCGTCCTTACGAAGAGATTCTTCATGGCCTCGCAGGCACCGCAGGAAATCTATAATGCCTCCGCTTTCTATTTCAATTCGTCAACAGTTACACCAGATATCCCCCATGTTACATCAATGTCAACTGAGCGCAAAAAGATTCCACTCGTAAATATTGTTAAAGGTTAAAATACGACTTGGCTACAAACACAAAACCTCGTCATGATGTGACGCATGCCACATCAGAGCAAGTTCAGTCTGCCTAAAAATACAAAACAGGTTTGACTTAGGAGTAGTGACGCGTGCAGACTAAAACTGTTATTCCCACACAGATATCCTCCCCACGAAGCTCATTCTCTTAAGGGTTAATAATTGCCATTGCTTCTACACTGACCTCGCTTGTACAAACACTGCCGGGTCCTCGAATGTTTACTGGATGCTGGGTGCCAAATTCAAGGGAATAACTAGTGACTGATAAGACTGGTACATGTCATTTCTCTGTGGGTGCAATATACATAAACTACAGATGTGTTCTTTTTCACCCAAGCTGCACATATAAACAAGAAATCATAGTAACAAGGTCAAAATTCATTTCAGCAACACAGCCAACAAGAGGTCTCAGACAAAACACTGTCCTGACAACAATAGCTTTGAAACCATCAAAGTGGGACAAGCAAACATTCAATATGCTCATTCAACTAATCTCCTCAATATCAAACTTGTAGGCCATTGTTACTACAACATGTATGAGAACAGCCAAGCGTGTCTCTTTGCTCTGTCTTGCTTTTACCATTTTATGAACAGGTTAGACAAGACCATCCCAACAACTACAACAAATATCACTAACAATGAGACAGAGACACGCTGAAGCAGGGTAGGCTGGTATAAATGGGCTACCAGAGCCAAGTCCTCACTCTTCTTCATGGGAAAAAGTATATATAAATAAAAATATCATTCTGTTTTTCCATCCATGCCACCTCATTAACTTATTATTAACTAAATTCATGTGAACGGTTTTCCATGTTTTTTTTTTTCTTACGTGAAAACAAAACCAGCACCGGCATATTACATCAAACAGGCAAGGCTAGGGCTGATTTTTTTCTAGCCCAGACTGACAGTTAAGTGATTAAACCAGGTGAAAATTATATATATATAGGGACAAGTATATGTAAGCCTGTGCCACTGTCATACCCACAACACATCATCAGAAGTGATTGAGGAAGTGCACGTGAACTACAATAATCTGTGTAATAATCATCAACGTAGTGGATTTTTCTTTCTTGACAATGCCTTTGCACTGCAACACCCTTGAAGTTACTAGAAGTACATAAACTAAGCATCTGTTTACTGCCTTTGCTATGAGGAAGAGACTCGTACGCATTTCCATAAGTGTGCATGTTCCTGTGTTTAAGCGCAAGCTAAGACTCAGTACAGAGCCACATGGAGGACAGTTTTCACAATAATAAATACATAAGGCTGACAAGTACAACTATGAATCACTAGGAATTTGGAGTATCTAAAAAAAGCTTTTCCATAATAAAAAAATACAATGCTGTTTTAATGACTCATCAAAAGCCTGACAAGTAAGACATACTGTTCTATCATGTGGAATATTACTAATAAAGCTCCAACGAGTGCTCATGTGTCATGAATTCATTCTGAAGTGGGATGAATGTGTTATGAATTTACAGACAACCACTGAAGTGAGTCATAAGGCCTGGTTGGATTGGACTGGTTTTACATGAGGACACGGGATCACGTAATTATTACCAGAGGACCTCTGGGACTCTAGCCTCATTCCAATCCATCATATCAGTCACGTCATGCATTGCTCATGTACGTGTCTGGAATCTCATTATGTCCTGTAGGAAAACGGACACTCCCGGAAATGTTCGCTCTATTCATCTATCACCAAAATGAAACCAAGTTTAAAAACGCAAATCAAGAAAATGTAGATAACATAAACAAGGGCTTGTAAGAGGGAGTTTTAGGGGGGTTATTGAGTGTGCAAGCGTAGCATAGACAGCCTACATGTCATGGTCACATGACCTACTAATGTTCAAGTGTAATTTGGCAGTCGCAAGACCTAGAACTAGTGCTTATAGTAAAGGTCAAAGCAATCCTTTTGTATTAAAATGAGGTGGACGAAGAGAGTTAAAAGATCATTAGACATCCCATCTCTGTGATTTATACAGACTCTGATGATCCTGTCGGAGACATCATCTGCCCTGCCAATCCCTAACTTAAAAGGACGCACGTCTGAAAATCCTGTCCAAACTTCAGAAGAATGACCTTTAGTGTGAACCAGGCCCCATGGTGGACGTAAACTCCTGACTGGAGCAAATCTTACCGAGTTTCTCTACCAGCTTCAGCATAACTCCGCCAATGTGGATTTCTCCCGTGACTCTCAGGGAGACGTCCTTGTTCAGGTCAGTCACATGCATCTTCAGTTCCCAAGTGCCATCGGCATAGCAGCCGTCAGGCATCCGTATACCATCCAGAGCCATGTCCTGATTAAAAACAAGAAGAAAAAAAAAACATTCAAAAGAATGCAATCACTTGTCTACAGGTCAGTTCCAATGACATTCATTTAGGCGATGAAGAACCTATACATCCATGATCAAAAGTGAATAAAACATGTCTATTCAGTGCGTTTGACAGGCACTGGTGACACAGTACTTTCACACACTTCTCAGCTCGCTAGTGTTGGGATTTGGGATGAAGCCAAGCAAGGGGAAGGGTCTCAGGCGAGTGGCTGCAGGGTTTTGAAGGAGAGTTTAAAGCGGAACAGAGGAACATCAGGGCGCTCAAACGACTTGTTTGCAAGCACGTAAAAAAAACAACAAAAAAAACAATAATAATAAAGTGCTAGTTTTACAATACATAACAAAAAAACAAGCTTTAACCATTGAAAATGATGTATATAAACTGAGTTTGGGGGTATAAAGCTGCTGAATGTGAGGGAGCACGTTCACCTGTAGGCCTTTTATCTAACGGTAAAGCTAAAGTCAGGAATATGGCTGATTACGTAAGGGCTCCTCACAGAGAGAGAGAGAGAGAGAGAGAGAGAGAGAGAGAGAGACTCTAATAAACTCTCGGCTCAATGAGTAGAGCACGCCTGGGCTACAAAGTTACAGTTTACACGCTTCACTTAAACGGATACTTTTAAGCCCAGCCGCTCGACACAACACACACCTTCCGCCCCGGCGCACAAAACGCAACGCGACTCTCTCAAAGGCAGCCAGTTTACAATAAGCTTCACTCACCTTCACGAGTGCGCTAACGTTAAGTCAAATCCCCAAAGAGAAGCCTTAAACTTCCGACGTCGCAGGAGCTCTTTCTGAACACCTTTCTTTTTCCAAATGAGTGTTTAATTCTAGCATGGAGAAATCTTCCACAGAAAACTGACCCGACTAAAGTCCCGCGAAGTGCGTCCTCGGGGCTGAAGCTAATGGAGTCCAGCGGCTGTCTCACGCTCTGTCTCTCTCTCTCTCACACACACACACACTCACACTCTCTCCCTCTCCTTGTCTCTCTCTCTCTCCCTCCCTCCACCAGTGAACGTCACTCAGAGCTCCAATCCCGCTTTCCCCTTTCCATCAGGTCTGCTTCATTATCTCAGCCTGGGCACTTCCCCTAAACCCCCGCCTTGGTCCAGCGCCTTCAACTGGACTAGCGTATGATTTTCCTCCAACCTATAAAAGCACTCACTCTGTTTACTGTAAATGTCCAAAAGGACTTTTCCCCTAAATGAACTGAAATAAACCTTATCTTCCACACAGTAAATGATTTCTTTCTCCAGAAGTGTCAAAACTCCTAATGAATGGTTTATTTTTTAATATAGATCTGGTTGTTGTTGTTGTTGTTGTTGTTTTGTTTGTATGTTTCTGTAATCACGATATATCGTGTGACTGGACTAACCGAAAGCTTAAATGAATGAATAAATAAATAAATAAAGGAAAATCTTGTAAGATAATGGCGCACACACTGCACCAGTCAGTGGGGCTCTTCCAATATGGAGGGCTGATTATTGACCAGTGGTTGGCGCCTGTGTAGGATTTAAACACTAAAAATCCTCTCATTTTTTTACATACAGACCTGCTAAGGTCGTGGTAAAGGTGCTGTTAGTATTCGTTTATATAAATACTCTGAATAAATACTCTGAATTAGCTGCAGCTTCAATCTCTGTCCATTTCAGTCTATATAGATATAGAAAAGTAGACCACGCTGTACATGCTTACACTTACGCAAAAAAGGTTCACAAATCTGCTTCAAATCAATTTAGTTTAGTTATTGATAATAACTTAGCCCCACTTTCACCAAAGAATGTAGTCTAGGGGCATTAAGACTAACTAATAACAGCTTTATTCTTAATGTCTCATAGGTTAGCTAGCATGAGAGCTCTGGACTAACTAGCTGCATGCTTATAGCTAGTAGTCTAGCTGGCAGATCTCATTCAAGTAACATGTTAAAGTTTAGACTTGTAAGGTATTTGTGTACAATACAGCTGCTTGATGCTAAAGAATCACTGTAAGACTTAAAAATGAAAAAAAAAGAGAATGCAACAGGCTACAGTAACAAAGTTCTTTGTTAGTCTTGATCTTTCTTTATGTGCTGTACATGGTATTCCCAAAGCCCAACTGATTTACATCATTACACAGAAACAGGCAAAGAAAGATGATTCTATTGAAAAATATCTAAATAAATATCTCATAAATATATGAGTAAATATTATGTTCCTTCAAGAGCAAAAGCCTTATAAGGGATACATGGCCTGTTCCTGTTATCTCCTTTCCCTTTTCTGTTAATTTCTCTCAAGACGTAGCTTAATGACTGTTTTGCTACAGACGTCCAACAATAACACTATTGCAAGATTTCTTTTAGGCCACCTTTAAAGGAAAACTGGACCTTCTGTTTATTTGAATGAACATCATAATCCTGCATTGCTTGCTCCCTAACAAAAGCCTGTCTCGCAGTTTCATTTAAAGTTATATGTATTAAAATTGAGGGAGATGCATGTCTAACAAAGATGATTCAAACAGAGAAATCTAAAACAGTCAGTCAGTCA
>JAOTRJ010000002.1:16220516-16246283 GCA_028564905.1 Leptodoras praelongus | reverse complement strand
GGTGGTAGTGTGATGTTCTGGGGCTGCTTTGCTTCTGCAGGACCTGGATGACTTGTCATAATTGATGGAACCATGAAATCTGCTCTCTATGAGAAAATCCTGAAGGAGAATATCCACCTGTCACTTTATGACTTTAAGCTCAAGCACAGTTGGGTTCTACAGCAGGTGAATGATCTAAAGAACACAAGCCACCTTTGGAGTGGCCGAGTCAAAGTTCCAACTTGAATCCCATTGAGATGCTGTGGAAAGACCTTTAACGGGCAGTTCATGCCCACAAACCCTGCGGTGTAGTTGAAATTAAACAATTCTGCAGAGAAGAGTGGGCCAAAATTCCTCCATGGCAATGTAAAAGACTGATCCCAAGTTATCACAAACATTTGATTGCAGAGGGTGGCACAAGCAGATATTAGGTTTTAGTGGGCAATTACTTTTTCACATGGATGATATAGGTTATGAATCAATCTTTATCTTCAGTAAATGGAATGATCAATTTAAAGCTGCATTCTGTGTTTACTCATGTTGTCTATCTTAAAATGAGTTGGATGATCTGAAACATTTCAATGCGACACATTAGCAGAAATAGAAGAAATTGGGAAGGGGGCAAATACTTCTATACTCTTATAATATCATAGCACTGTATAATTACTGAAGATGAATGAACAAACAAATCAAAGAATGAAAAAGATTAAGAATAAGGACTAGCAAAAACCCTGTAATTAGCTTACTGAGGTTCTTCCAGTACTCCCTAGACTGAATAATTCTGCTTTCTGGATGCAATCCATCGAAAAACAGCACAATACAGAAAGACAAATAAGGTAATACCTTTTATCATGATAAAATTAGTACAGGCAAGGTGCATCCTCGAGCAGGCAATCAGTTTAGACAGTATTCTAAATATTTTGAAAGCACCCTTCACTGTGGAATTCTGCTTATCCCACACACATATTTCAAGACTCCCCCACTGACACTGATCAGGCAACTATATTCTGTTTATAATCAGCACTGAAACAGAAGAAATGAAGCTGAAGCAAAGGACAATATTGCAGCTGTATCCAGAAAAAAAAAGAAAAAAGCACTGTACCTAAAAAAAAGGAGTAACGCTTTAATAAACTGAAATAAATACATGTTATTTGAATGGCAGTTTGAATCCATTACAGGCATGGGTTATTGCACAGGATGTCTTTCGAAGCTCCATGTCTTTAGTACATTTAAATAACAGTCATATCGGACATTTTTCATGTTTTGCGTTAATCAATAACTTGTAGTGGAAGCTGGCTTTTCAAATGAATTTTACAGAACAATATGCACAAATAGGATTCTTTATTATACCATACTGGAAGATTAGTTAGAATTTCTCCAATAACAATTTGTTGAGATGCCCCCATAAAAGGAAAATAACAAATTAGCAAATACAAAAGTAGCTTGTGTAGCTGAGATTCACTGTTAGTCCAGAGATTGTATCTCTAAGCATCACAAAAAAGAAAATTCAAACTGGAGGATGCATTTGAGTAAAGCCCACAACCTGCATATTTTATATTGAAGCACACAATTACTTATTGTGCTCACGCCAAGAGTTTAGGTGACTCATCCAAACCTGGTGCATATGCAGTAATCATCGGTTCATTACTGGTCTGAAAGATCTAGAAGCAGCACTAATGCAGAAAATGTACTTCTGCCTTTATGAAGATGTAAACTGCTTCAAATTATTCCATTAGTCATTTTTATTACTGGAGCATGCAGAAATTCTGAGGCACGGCCTACAGGAAAATAACGTCCCAAAGAACAAAACCTCCATGACTGAGTAAAAACGCAGACATTTGTTTTTGCCAGTGATTAAATGTTTAAATGAATAATGTCACAATTCAAGCAACTGAGCATAGTGCATTCTCTTCCATGATGCAATATGTGAAGTAGCAAAAACAATAAAATATAAAAAGAAACATTGACATTGAAACATTATTCTGTTCTGTGCAATTTATAGCCATGGAGTAATGTGCAAGGTCTGGTCCTTCTTTAATTTCTGTTTCCTATTGCCAACAATAACAGTGAATCATAAATAGCTCTAGTTCATCATTCAGTGCAAGGGGGAAAGCCACATCAGCTTCCCAACAAAGGACTGGCTCTGTGGTCCTCAAAGGCAACCTGGCCATTTTTAAATATCCACATAGGCTTATAACTAACTCTTACTAACTGTACTTGTGTGGGCAGACAATTATAAAAACAAAATAAATCAACACACTGCAGCCCTTTACCATAGAGGGGTGAAGCACAGCCTTTTGGGATGGCAAACACAATGCAGACACTAAACAGAGTAGTTACTGGCTGTTAAAGGTTAGTACCATTTTACTTTTTTAATGATAATCTCCTCTGTTCATTTTCTCCCTGTTGCATTACTAATATTGCAAAAGTGCTTAAAACACACAAGACTAAAAGCTTTAACATGAACTAACAGTACTTCTATGTAGTAGCATCTTTTTAGATAAAACATTTAGCCTCCCAGTGGAATATCACAATTTTGAAAGACTTTACTGTCATTCGACAATAGATAACTAAATAAATACAAAATATATCATCTCTGTTTATTACTATGGCCTAAAGGTAAAAGGTGCCTGAATACCACCCTACCATGAGCAAGGGACATGGGAAAGTACTGCCCAGTGTCCGAGTCCATTCACATGATTTTGGCCTTTTACTAGTGTAATTACCTAAAGCAGATTACCCAATCAGTTTATTTGATTCCACTGCACTGTATTTGGCTGAGATCAGGTAGAGATGATAAACAATGAGGCAATCTCTTTGAAGCTACACAGTAGTTGTAATACTCCAATGTAACAATGCACCAGCACACATATGCAGTATGTTAACGTATCAACACATGGCCTACCTCAGGCAGGTTTGTAAAAGGTTAAGTTCGGCAAAAAAATAAAATAAAATAAAATCAATGCAGCAGGAATTTCTTCCTCAAACTCCATGCAAAGTAGAATCAGGCATATGACTGGTTTAAGAAAGTGCACTGTTTACTTGGTTTTCCCCAACAGCACCACCTGGTTGTAAAATTAACAGAATATGATAAGTGTTATTATTTATCTCCTGTATAAAATGGACATTCCATTTTTTTACTGCTCATGCTTCACTAGATTCAGAATCCAGATAATGTCTGTTAGTCATTAAAAAGGTCCAGTTTTCTTCAGGAACAATAAAGTAAAAATAAACCAAACCTAAATATGGAAATACTATTCCCAAATATTTGAGCATTATGCACAATCCTTAGATATATTACTATATCAATAAATAAAGATATTGGAGAGTTGCATTGAGTATTTGCTTGGTAAGTGTCTCCATGTGGACATACTGTATTTACCACTGTGTAAAGTAGTAGAAGAATGAGTTTAGTTGAGTTTAGAATAAGTGTAGTGTTAACACATCAAAGCTTTGCTGAGATATGACATATGACTTCACAACCTGTTTGACACATTCTCTACTGATTTCTTATGACTAACAGATGAATACTTTTGAAACTCAAAAACCCATCTGATAACTTTTGTGATGCTTAGTCAGAAGATCATCTGTGCCACATTTGAAGAACATTGGAGCAAACAGTGCCCTGTGAAAATATTCTTAATCTTTCCATAAAAAAAAACACAGTGGCAGGCCATGCTAATTAAGTTGACATGTCAATTTGTCTTGTCTAATTTTTGGGATCTCCCAAATTATCACTTGACTCAAGAATCACTTTTGTAAAGGGAAACACATCAACAACTACAAGGAAAATAGACATTTTTTGCTTATTGCACTGCCTCGAATGGTCACAATTTTTGTCTTAAGTCCATATACCAAACTTCCATAATAATCCATCTGATTACTTTTGTGAGGCTCGGTCTGAAGATCATCTGTGCCAAATCTGGTGAGGATCAAGCAAATTTGTGGCCTGTGAAAAAGGCAAACACCAATTATAAGCCAAAATGCATTTTTGCTTATTACAGTGCCCCCAATTGGTCAAATGATTCAAATTTAGACAAAATGGGGTCCCAAGTCCAAGCACCAAGTTTAGTTTAGATACAACAAAGCGTTGGTTTTCTCTGCCTTGGGATCTTCAACAATACAACCACACACAATAATTAGTTGTTAAGGTAAACACATCAAGAGCAAGTGCTAAAACGTTTTTTTTTTCTTCATCTCTCTCAAATTTGGTGAAGATTAGACAAAATATGTGGCCTGTGAAAAATCTTAAAGCTTTTTCAGAACATCCAATATGGTGGAAATTGATGTTGATGGGAGCACTTATCTCTGCTTGATGCAAGAAATCTCAACTTTGAAAATTGGGAATACAGATCAAAATTTACATGCATAAACACCTCCAAATTTGACCTCTTGGTAGCACTAAAGTGCTCAAAGTGGAGACACGAAACTTGGTAAAAAGAATCATGGGACTGTCCCCAGTTATTCTTCCAAATTTCACCATGCAGTTCTAGGGGCTGCCACAGACAACCTAACCAGAAGAAGAAAAAGAAGAAATGGTAGAAACACAGTGGGTGCCTATGCAACATCGCTGCTTGGCCCCAAATTAACAGAACAGAGGGGTCCATGCATGTGTGTTGTACCCTTAATAATGTCTGGTTTAGGCTCTGGATAAGACATAGGTACATAAACCATGTGGACTGGTCAAAGGTTGGTGAAGGAAGCACACACACACACACACACACACACACACACCCACACACACACACACAGGCTAAAAAAAGGCCTCAACATCAGCCAAAACAAAGCCTTACAAAACGTTCCTAGGACTAGAGGTTAACTCAATGTATCAAAGAGTTTGCCCAGTAGGCGGTGATGGTTACTGGGTCAACGGAAAAGGTTGCTGCACAAGCAACAGGAAAAATGGTAATTAGTCTTTGTATGACAAAGAAGCATTTTCATGAGGCAAAATGAGAGAGGGAGTGTGCTTGAGTGTTTTCATATCTTTATGGGAGAAGATAGCTCTATCTGGTCATATCTCTGGGTCACTCAGGGTCAGGATTGTCTTGGCATGTCTCAGATGAGCTCTGTGATTTATATATGAAGGTCAACAGGAACAGGGCCACATCAAGCGAGGTCCAGTAGGCTGTGTGAGAGGTGACTGCTGACCAGTAACGGCTCTCAACCAAGCCTTCCCGCAGCTCAAAGTCAATGCGGTGCTCCATCTCCACTGCAAGAACAGAAACACTTGGCACTGTTAGCACTGAACCCAACATGACTTTTACAGCAGCAATTTGGCTGATGAGCAGCAATATCCGGTAATGCCAATGGATGTTTTTTCATTACCTATCCAACATTCCCAACAGACATATAGACAGTATTTGAAAAGTAACATACAGACAAAATAAAATAATTAAAGATGAGGTGCAGGTAATATTCATGTATGCTCACCTGCAGTATCAATGATAGTGGAGGTAGACTGGGACAGGCTAGAGAGCCCATATGCCGACTGGCTCTTCTCTTCACCCTCCACTGCTGCAGAATCCACTCCTGATGGTTGACTACTGGAGCGTGAAAAACGGGAGAACAACATTCCTCCAATGCCTTTTCCAATGCTAGCAGCACCTAAACACATAACAGCACATCTTGATGACCCACGTTTAAAATTTGATAACAGCACAGATGTCCGTACATAAACTACACACATGTACCATATAAACTAGAGAAGCACCCTTGCTGAATTAGGTTACTCCATCTTATCAAGCACCAAGGGTTTTAAACAGGGACCTATGGGTGGAACTGGAAATTGGTCAGATGTTGCTTTAGGTGACAACATCCCAGGTTTCTAATAGCAAACTGCTGGTCAAACTTGTTCTCTCTCATTTTTCTAATAGTTCACATGTGATGTAGACAAGTAACAGTGCAGCACACATCCTAATGTGAAACACATCTTAATGTGAAACATAAAATACTGTTGTAAATTAGAAAACAGATGTAGGTTCCTGGCCAGGTCATAGTTGGTTCTGGATTCAGATTAGTCATCTTAATATACCCAGAGCCATGAAGATAGAGTGTGTCATGTCATCGCTTTCCTCTTCATGGAGCCTTTCAATAGTTCCCTTAAGATAGCAGCAAATATTAGCAGTGCAGTAGAGCTGTCGCAGAACAGACCATTTGTGATGCACTCTTAAAGGGTAATGTTAGCCTAAAATATGGGATGCTGTACTCTCACTCCATGGCTCCAAGTATACCCATACTGCATTATATGGCAAGTCCCATCTGGAAAGGTAAATCTAAAGTGCACCATTAGATAGCACTGCTTACCACTAATGACCCCATTTTACTTCCAATATTTACCACCAGGTGGCAGTAAAAATGTCCAAGCACTATGCCCACATGAAATTAGGAAAAGTGTCAATTTCTCTGTACAGTGTAATAGACTAAGCTTTTTTGATATCTTTGTTGATATCTGTGGTTTGGACTCCATCATGATGTGACGTTTAGACACCATTTAGCAATATCTAATTTCATAAGATAAGAGACATGCTTGCAGAATAGTTTAACAAGTGGCTGTGAGGCCTGAGGTACCCAGTATGCTGGCCTTGCCCAGTGTGGTGATGGAATCTCCATAGAGTCGGCGGGACATTACGGGTGATGTACTGGGGCTGGGGAGACTCTCTGTGTCTGAAGCTGGATCCTTCACTGGGTTCAGGAACGTGGGTTTTATTTCATCATAAGGTGTGGGATTAGAGGTGTTGCACCTGCAGATACAGTTTACAAATATACAACTTTTAGTAATGTAAAACTAATAAAAAATTAAGGATGAGAAAATGAAGTGTCAACATGATGACATGCAGTTTTATTGCATTGGTGGACATTTAAAAATAGAATGCTGACAGGTGGAAAAAAAGGCCACTGGAAAGTAGGGAAAATGCTAGTGCTGATTGTGCAACTTTAACATTTTTACAGTATCTAAAGTACAGATAAAAAAACAAAAACTGGGCATGCTGAATAGAATGTTGTATACTGGCTATAATTAGGTTATGAGTCATTAAAAATTAATAATAAAAAAATTATTTATTATTAATTTTAATAATTAATTAATTATTTTATTAATTATTTAATTAATATATTATTAAAATAAATGAAAATGTAAAAAAAAAAAAGTGTCCTAATAACACAATTAATTTTAATATATTACAGTCTTGCCCATAATGAACTGATAAACAAATTGAAGGTCATTACACTTACCAGTGTATTTGAACAGGTGCAATATTTTTGTAGTGTTTCAACACAAGAGGCTCCAGTCGATAGGCCTGCCATATATACAGAGGTAATGTTTTCAGAAAGTGTTTTAGTACGCTGAACAGCACAATAATTACTGAATGATGCTCATTATCTCACCACTGGGTCTGTGGGGTGGAAGATGTTGAAAAGGCGTTGGCAGATGGATTTCGGGATGATGTGGTCCTGGGATCCACTGTTCCCTGGTCGAATGCCACGCAAAGCCAAGAAGACAGCTAGGGGAGAGCCCATGCAGAAGTAGTTCTCCACCTAGGAGAGACAGATGCAGTGTAATACTATATGCTAGACAGTGAATGCCTTTAAACCTACATACAAATTACAGCAAATAATAAAAAAATAAAAAATAAAATAATAATAAAATAGTGATTGGCTCTGTGGCAGCATGGTTGAGTGTCAGCTGTGTCTTTGTGCTTTCTGCAACTGCTATAATGAGGGGGGCTGCAAAACCCGCAGGCACACACACTGTGGAGAGTGACCTTAAACTGTCATTTTTGTCTTAAATTTATTTTTTATTTTTTTATTCTGCCTGCTTCCCAAGTCTTTCTCTGGCCCCTCACACACCAGGGTTCTACAGGCTTCCATGCACCTTCACAGATTCTAGTGTATTTGTATGGATTTGTATTATTTTCCAAAGGATATGCCCTTAATTGGTGTTTCAATGATGGTGCTGTTTAACCCATTGGTACAAAACAGTGGTGACTGTAAGAATAACTTTGCATCGAGTTGCAGTACTGTGCCAATCATACTGTGATATGATTGCTTGTTCTATGTACATAAGGTTTATGCCATAATGTACCTTAAACTTCAATTCAGGAGCAGCAGGAAGTTTAGTAGCCTCCAGACCCTGGAACTGATCCTCCAGTTCTTGCAACCTGACACAAACAGAAAACACATTTAACATCAACACTGCTGTTACTATAGGCATTTGCAGATAAGAAATATCTTAGAAACAAGAACTGTCCTATAATAGAGAATGCAAAGTCAGCACCTTTGTCTGGTGCGTTGCAGCTGCTCTAACAGATGGCGCTCTTTGTAACTCATCCAGCGCAGCTCCTCCTCATCAGGCTCCTGAAGCTCCTGCAGGCGAAAACGCAATGGGTCCCAGCCTGTCATGATGTCGTACGCAATCACACAGCCTAGAGAGTGGGAAATGATGGATACTTTGCCGCCATTCTGCTCAAACTCTGGGTTCCGTGAGCAGAAGAGTGAATACAATCGGTTGAGTTCCTGGGTCAGGCCTTTAGTAATCTATAGGGAAAAAAAGCAGCATGGACAGGAAAAGCTAGAGGACCACATTTAGCAGGAAAAGACATGAAACTGCACTTCAGTATGAACAACCAGTGTATTTGAACACCACCAATTAGATGTATTTTTAGGAAGTGGGAGTATAATTCACCTCATCTCTGTACAGAGGGCTAGTGTAATACATGATATCCATGGCACTGCTGTTCAGCAAGTCTCTCAGTCCTCGCACCTTATCTGGCGTGATGGAGTCAACTATATCTGTAGGAACAGCAGTGTGCATTCAGTGAAGATACTCATTGTCGCTGCTTATGCCTTTTCTGAACTGAATGTAACAAACTTTAGGCAGAGCATGAACAACTGATCACAGATGGTCACAGTGTGTTTGCATATTTGCATGCATGTGCATGTAGGCATCAGTGTTAGACATCAGTGTAGCTGTTGTGAAGGTGTAAGCCATCAGCAAGGAAAGGCTGTCTGTAACCAATACCTCCGTCCAGAGTTAGTCTGGAGCGCCACTCTACTGGCAGGAACTCCACATGCTCCTCAGTGTGCTCAGCAAAGTGCTTCTCTTCCATTTTCCGCACAGCCTCTCGCAACCTAAACATAAACATAACCTAATATTACTGGTATGTATGCTTTATTCTGTATAATGGTAAACACTGGTTATACAACCAGATATTACAGGTTTATATCTGCTGACACAGAAATTAAAACTGAATTTGGAAACTAAAACTGAATGTGTTTTATATCTGCATGCCTTAGAGTGCATATCTATATGCCTTAGAGTGACAGAGAGCAGGGCTTACTTTAGATGATGGCAATAGTAGAGTGCCAACAGCCTTTTGGTCCCTTTTTTGAAGCATAAACCCATACAGGATTACTGTTACGGCTTTAAAGTGGCCTCTGCTCTGTTGTCACACGCTGGGGCTCAGGCATGTCATTGCCTGGCCAATAGCAGCACTGCATTCTATAATCTCCTTATGCTACCAAATGCCTCATGCTGATCTGCAACCGGGCAAGTGACACTTCATTCTTCATATTTCAATGTAAATTTGAATGTAATCCCTTGATTCATTATTGCACAGAATTTTCATACCGTGATCATTTGTTTTGTGTCACTTGTTCACAGAATTCATTAAAATGTAACCTTTGACATTTACAATGCTATGAAAATGTATCTACCAGAGGCGATTGCTCCAAGACTGCAAAGGAAGCTCAGCTTTCCCTAAAATGTCAAAAAATAAGTGATCAAATATATACTGTTGTGTTTACATGCTACAACACGCTCAACTTTTGTTCAGAATCAGCTTCTTATCATTGGTAACGACGTGGCTTTTCTGTCACTCATTCCTGCAGCTTCACAGTGCTTTAAACAGCGGGGACACAGAGCGTCCACAGAGTTCAATAGCGAAGCAAAGAGTGCAGCGAAACGAGACGAGTCATTGGATAAATGCTGGGCTTTGTCCCGCCCATCAGACGCTCAGCGTCTCTGGGGGTCATTCTGCATGATGATTGGATGATCTGTTTGAGGCTGAATCCCTTTTTGATTGACAGCGAAATAAGTGAATCAGCGATCTTTTGGTGTAAACATATGTGGGATGTTTTTTAATTTTCATTCTGCTCCGAGTTAAAATGGAGACTTTCCAAATCCTCTTAGCGGAGTTTTCTTTGTTGAAAACGACTAGCGACAAAATATATGTCTATTCTTTAAGATCAAACTGCTTTTAATATTAGACAAAGATAACTCAAGTAAACACATAATGCTGTTTTTAAATCATGATTTCCTCACACCCAGGCATGACTACTGTCAGATATTGAAGCTAAACACCACTTTAATAGAACCTAGCCTTTTCAGAGCACTCTATTTAAATTATTGACATGATGAATACCCTGTGAACTGTAAGTACATGAGATATACACTCATTTCAAGACAGCTTTTCCCAGCAGCCACCAGGCCCAATCAGGCACAGAGGGTTGAATAAGAAGACCACAGAAGAAGTACATTCACTCTCGGGTGAGATAAGTTTAGACGTAATGATCCGGCTCTTTCTTGCAAGTGAGTGAGTAATCCACATTCCCTCAGCAGGCTTAGTGCCTGGACTGATATACTTTACCATCTTAACTTACTAAGCTCCAAGAAAACCCTGCCAACTAGCAAACATTACACTCGGCCCAGCTTCCTGGCAGCAAGTAGACAAAAACGGTTATGCAAATGAGTATCTTTCCACAAGAAGGTTGCAGTGTCAATAAATTGTGCTTAATGTTCTCTGTCAATTTAATTAACTTCCTATTGCAGGATGTTCATTAGGACTAGCTCTAACGGTCTTGTTAAACACATTCAATGTAACATGTCTTATCTTGTACAAAGACAGTGGTCTAGCAAATGTTTCAGAGAAAAGGTCTGTTATTATATGCTGATAAGAACCATCTGGACTTCTCCAGGTAAACAATTCAATTATCCTCAACTGAAAAGGCTTAAAAATAAGTTCAGCATTGGAGAAGGTAACAAAATACACCAACACAAAAACACAAGGCAGAACTACAGGTGGTTAGAACAAAATGAGAGAGAACAATTCAGAATGGCACAAGCAACCAGCCTCAGGGAAAGGACACTCTTGTTTGGGGGTTTAAGGGGATTAGAAGGTAGAAGGCCATAAAGAGGTATTACATGTCCTAAGCATATTTTATAAAATGCTCTTGCTGTGTCTATACACATTCCACAGCTTCAGCAGAAGAGGCTCAGATTGGCATAAAGACAAAGTGTTCGCATTAGGTTGTTCCTTTTCAGTGTTATTTGTACCATTTTGTCAAAAAAAGTCACTGAACCTGGCTATTCATTAAACAGTTCACACAAATTCCTCTCACTGAAACCTGTGAAACAGGTCTCACACATCCAGTAATACAACACTCAACAAGGTGTTCATGACTCATCTGTGAACGCCACACACATGAAAATTTAAACCGAGTGCCAGGTCCCTACTCCAACAAAAAGACAAGGCAATGTATTTGATCCTGAACTGAAAAAATGCAAATATATCCATACAGTCACCTTTATGTTTAGGGCAGCCAGTGTCAACCAAAGAAACCACAAGAAAATCATCTTAAAACACAAAGCATAAAACAATTTTGCCAGTTTTGCCAGTTTTTTTTATCTTCTTAAAAAAGATATTTAGAAAAGAATCACATGCTTTTTATACAGCATGATGTGAGTAAGGGAAGAAATACTTTCAAACGCATAAAGAAATTCTCGCCTTTAAAAACTAAAAAATATTTTATGGAGATACAGCATTATAACAATTACATTTATGTCATCACGCTGCGAGTTGTTTAGTTACCGGTTTACGTGACCATGCTGATGTTTAACAAACCACCAGAACTGCCTCTACATGCACACATGTCCCTAAAATCTGGTCAGTGGTGGCCTCTATCTATTATTCAGAAGTAGCTAATTAATTATGTAAAGCTACACATGGGCTACAGCAAATAACTACATACCTACACAGTACACTTATATGGCACGTGTAGATAAACTGACATTTGAGGGTAAGAAATTTTATTCTACTTAAAGCACAAAATCGGAGCCTGGTCTCAATATGCAGACAAATACACTGGCTGCGCTCACTGTTGTTGGGTTAGGTATTTTCTACAGAACAGCCAGATGATGTGTCAAACATAACTGATTCTACTTAATTGTAATTAATCACATCACAGACATGAACAAACAGATTTCCAATCACCCAATGAACCACTTTACACCATCACATTTGAAAATGACCAAACCGAACCCTCATTGCCTATGACTTACATAAAGACAGATAACATGCAGCATAAATGTTTGGCATACTTTTGTTAATCATGTTCTGAATACTTACATGCCGGTGTTCTTGATGATACGGTCTTTGTCCATCTTCTGTCCGATGCCATGCACAACAAAGACAATGTGGGTTGTCTGAGGGGGTTTATCTTCCAAAGAGGCCTCCTCCACATAGCCTCGATGAAGTCTGGTGCCACTGCTTGAGGCTGAGATAGCCAAGATGAACAAAGATTATTTCAATCCCACTCAGAAACACCTGCCATGTTACGAAACTGGCTTAGATATTATGAACTTTAAACTATTTCTGAACCGTTCTTCAGTGCCACACCATAGTAAAGCATTAGTAACCTGTCTACTCTTACACCCACATGCTTGTACAGAGGGCTGAGTTGAAGTGTAAACGCTGACCTTTCGAGAAGCCAAGCTTCTGTGTGACGGTGCGGGCGATCTTGGAGGTGGTGGCATCGCTGTACAGATACACCTCATCAACACTGTGCCAGTCAACATGGCTGCGACTCAGCTTTAGGCTGTGAATGGCTATGAAGTAAGACATGAGGAGTGACAAAGGAAAAGGAGGGGAAAAGAAAACAGTTTACAGAATTCACATTAGATACATGGCTGTAATGCAGTCTTTGCTCAGGTTTAATAGCTCATGAAAGTCAAACAAAAAGTGAAAATTTCTATGAAAGTCATAGAAAACAAACAAACAAAAAAAAGAAGCTCAAAGTATTGATATTTCAACTCATGCTTGCACCTTGCACTCACTGCAATGGTTTTTAATGTTCATTGAAACCTAATCATAGATGCCTAGTTACCAGAAATATGGAATTAAACATTCCATGTGGTTAGCTGCAATTGCTGCAAAACATTTGCAGATACATCACACCTATACAACGATCTGCCATAACATTAAAACCACCTGCCTAATTTTGTGTAGTTCCCCCTTATTCCACTAAAACAGCTCTGACCCATTAAGACATGTACTCCAAAAGAGCTCTGAAGGTGTGCTGTAGTATCTGGCTCCAAGACTGTAGCAGCAGATCCTTTAAGTCCTGTAAGTTTAAAGCCAGGGTCTCCTTGGATCTAGCTTGTTGGTCCAACACATCCCACTGATTCTCAAACAGACTGAGATTTGGGGAATCTGGAGGCCAAGTCAAAGTCAACACTTTGTATCTTTGTCATGTTCCTCTAACCATTCCTGAACAAGTTTTGCAGTGTGGCAAGGGGCATTATGCTGCTGAAAGAGGCACCAACATTCAGGTGGGTCTGCAACAATATTAAAGTAGGTCAAAGTAACATCCACATGAATTGCAGGACCCATGGTTTCCCAGCAGAACATTGCCCAGAGCATCACACTGCTTCCACTGGCTTGCCTCCTTCCCATACTGCATCCTGGTGCCAGCTTTTCCCCAGGGAAGTGACACACACAGCCATCCATATGATGTTTAACGACTTTACTTTGCTGTCCACTGTTAAAAGGGCTTCAGAAATAAAACTGAACTGAAGTAATAGAAAATGTGACTTTCAGAACAGGCTAGCTTTTTCCATTGCTCCATGGTCCCCATTGCTCATATGCCCATTGTAGGTGCTTTTGGTGGTGGACAGTGCTCATCATGGGCACTCTTACTGGTCTGCAGTCCTGTAGCCCCATATGTATCAAGCTGTGATACACTGTGTGTGCGCCGACACTTTTCTATCATAGCCAGCATTAACCTTTTCAGCAATCTGCGCCACAGCAACTCTTCTGTGGGTTCCAACCGAATAGACTAGCCTTCACTTTCCATGCACATCAATGTCACTGTCGCTGGTTTACCGGTTGACTGTCTTCGGACCAATTTTGGTAGGTACTAACCACAGCATACCAGGAACACATGCCATTTTGGAGACATTCTGACTCAGCCATCTAGATGTGACTATTTGTCCCTTGTCAAATCACTCAGATCTATACGGTTGCCCATCCTTCCTGCTTCCAACACATTAATTTCGAGAACTGAGGTTCCCTTGCTGCCTAATATATCTTTAATGAGATAATAAATATTACTCGTCACCTGTCAGTGGTTTTAATGTTAAGGCTGACCGTTGTATATGCTTGCTGAAAATCCCATTCCAGATTTAGTCCCCATTTTCTGTTCTGTTAACCTCACACTTCTAGGAAGGGTTTTCACTTGATTCTGGAACATGGTTGTGCCCATTTTGCCACAACAGTATTAATAAAGACAGGCACTGGGTCTGGCCAGAAGGCAGCATTCCAATTCATCCTAAAGTTCCAATTCATCCTAAAGTTGCTAAATGTGGTTGAGAATGAGGTCAGGGCTCTGTGTGGGAACTTTTTTTCCACACCAGCCTTAACAAACCATGTCTTTATAAACCTTATGTTTGACCATATAGTGAATTAGACAATACTATGCATTATGTGCAACCACTATTATTTGGATATTTGGAAGTCATTTACCAAAGGCACAATGTCTGTTTCTTTGCTAAGTATTTCTTATATGGCTATGTTTAAAACTTTTTATGCTTAAAACTTACATCCCTCAAAAAGAAGAGCTAACTATTTAACAGTGGTTGTTGCACATATATAGATAGTAGTGTTAACATCTGGACTTCAACAATAACAGAAAGCTACCAGAGAACAATTTCACCCTTACTGTAGCATGAATGGGACTAGTAGGAATTGAAATATCACAACAGGGAGAACTGAAAAGTAATCCTAAACCACTAATCAAGAAAGAAAGAGGCATTAATAATAAATAATACATGATGCTAAAATTCTGACTCTCATAGGTGAATCTTTGGAGATGTGTGCACCTAAATCTGGGTCCTCAGTTCAGTGCAGCAGGAAGAATATAGTCACCAGGTGTACTGTCCATCAATGGAAATAAGACAGAAAAACTAGCGTGCAAGCCAAATACATTATTAGATGTTACTGATTCATCACAGTGATGAATAAAAAAAGATACCATGAGAAATTAGTCACAAATGCTATATTTCTCATAGCTACAAAAGAGAACAGTATAGAGCTAGTCAGGACAGAATAATCTCACTGCTTCTGCATTGTAATGGTTTTGCATGATAGCATTCATCATGGTGCTCCAGCTGCATCTATCACTGGCAGCACACACCTGGACAATGTGAGTGTATATTATTAGGGATGGATCCTGTTCACTGGCATCATTCGCCTTTAATTTTACCATTTACAAGTATATTTGTTCAAAATATTTTTTTAAAGATATTTTAATTAAAGTACAAAGAACTTCATATTGACTAAAGACTGATTTCAAGAATAGTACTGTATACCAGACCATCACAATCATTTTTCCACCAACAAAACTTCACATCAGGTCAATCAGATTAAGCAATCATGTTATCATCATATATCTAGTCATCATATTGACCAAAAAACCCTAACCCACCTCCCAGTTCTTAACAAAATTTACAAAAATGTATCAAAAGCAAACAGAAGAACACAACACCCACACAAAAGCACACTGCAAAACAGAATGTTATAAGAACAACTGATAAGTGTGATAGTGAACTAAGCATTCATTTGCTGCCTCTGTGAATAATGAATATATGTAAGAATACATACCAATATGAAAGGAGAATGAATCCCATTTTACTGGACAAAAGGGCACACCAGGGTCAAACATGTAGCTAAAAATCTGAGATCTAGTTTTTGGAATCAAAGGAAAATCAATGTGTACAAGTCAGATATTCAGATGCATAGACATATAATGCTCTTCTGTATTGTTGATATGTTTGACTCTGGTTAAGTGCCAGTGCCAGTCAAACTGAAGTACAAGCATAGGATCAAACTGCACACCGGAAAAGGAGCCGTGAACTACAGGGGTAAGCGGTTTAGCAGGGAGGTTCCCAGCATTTTGAATAGAATAGGGAATGAAGGATAGTGTCATCACTAAAAAGTATGACCCTAGTAAAAACAAGAGGAAAGCTCTGTTGCACCAAGTGGCTACTGTGAATGGACCATCTGGGTTATGTTGCCTTCTATGTTCACATGGGAAACAACTATAAAGCAATGGAAAAAGCTCACGGGGGCCTTTTAAAATTATTAGCAATATAAAGTATGCTCAAAAGAGATCAAAATATCAAAATGTTTTCATATCACAGGAGGGCAGAATATATCAGTGAATATGTAAATGCATACTCCCCTACTCCAGTGTACACAACATATGGCCATTACAGTATAGAGGGGCACAGTAGAAAGTGACTGAAGAAGGCTGAGGAGCCCAATGATGCTTCTTAACTCCCATAACGAAGGTTGGTGTTGCAGGGATTCATTCAGGAACCTGATAATGCCATCTGGCAGATAAACCACTCCATTTAACATGGTGCTATTATGGTTCAGTAAGATAAGTAATGAGCAGAGCATCAGGGCTTCCTCATAACCCAGAGTAAGAGCAACTAAAAAATACTGATAAACTTTAATCACAATGCCAACTGAATGAGTATTTCTACAACTAGGCCAAACTAAAGCTAATTAAAGGAGAACAAGGCCAGATTTAAAAAGAACCAGCAATGCACTTAGATGTCTACTAGAACATCAAGCATTAAAAAGAAATATTGCTTAGAAGTCAAAATCAAAACACAGCCCAGCCCATTGAGTATGAGAAGTCCAAGCACCAGCACTCTCATATTCAAACAAATTTCTTTCTTTTATCTAGGCCTTGTTCTAAAGCAAGCAGGGCTCACCTAAAAGGAAAAGGAGAAAGTCCAAAGATAAAATCCAAAGGGAGTCCATGTCAAAGATGCAGAAAATACAGTACCTTGGCAACGCTTTCGCTTGAGGCTTTTAGTACTCGTCTGATATCCACTCCATTTGAACAGAAAAGGGAGGTAAAAAGGAGGGAGGTGGGAGAGAACTAACAAACCAAAAACAGTAAGTGGTCATAGTAGTGACGAGTCTACGGTGTTATGCAGATTAATTCTTGGTAGCCCCTTGTAGGCTTTTGTAAAACCAGAGATGCATTTAATTAAAAATCAAGCAGGGTTAAAAACAACTATATTTGCATACAGTGCAATGCATGCTACTATTTTTGAAAATAACTCGGTAGCAGTCACATAATCCACAAATGAATCCATAATATGAGGAAAATGTATTTATTAGAAATGTAAAATGGATGAAGATAGTGTACTAGGGAAAGCCTAAAACTAACAGTACTAATCAATTACTAACAATGATTATGTATTCTTAAATATTTTAGTACATTTTTATTTTAAAATCAACAGATTTAAACAAAAGGTTTCACCCAAATACAGCATAAAGAGAATGACAGCTTATAGCACTCAGTAAGACGTATCCAGGTAAAGTATTGGTTTAAGAGAGCAATCCCTTGCTGTGTGCGAGTTTTAACTTGTTTCCCTCCCTCTCTTTCACACACACACACAAACATATATCCACTCATCTCTCCCCATTTAGCCTGATGGATCATATAATTTGTGTATATAGTATGTCCAGGCTCTACCAATACACAGGTTGCCACTTAGCCATGCAAGGTATCAGGCAGTAACTGAACATTCATAAACGTAAGGAGCTAGATATAGTGGCAGGATGAATACGAGTTATTATCTCATAACTTATGTCCTGAATGCTACAAGTACATTTATTTTGTTCATAATTCACATTCATGATTTCATTACCGAATTCCTGTACACAAAACATGGAATTTTGCAGATATCACAAACTGTAAAACAGCATGGACTACAAAAACATGTGATAAAGAATGCAGTACCTCAAGTCACTCTGATGCACGTGATTGTGCTTTAAAACTATCCGCCATACTGAGATTGCTATGCGTTAGGGCTAGGCTTTGAAGAAACAATTAGACTTGCAAATTACAGAAGCGCAGCAGAACTGCTCTCAGGGCAGAAGAGGTGACAGCCAGCTTCAGAGAGACCGAGAGCTTTGGGCCATTCCACAGCCCTGTCAGGAGCAGTCAATATCATGTCTGTACTATCCAGCGACAGACACACAAGCAAACACTATGAAGGTTAAAGAAGAGCTGCAAGAAAACTGCAGTATACAGCATCATCTCTCAATCAACAAATTCAGTATCAATATACTGCATTCTACGATTCAATTATAATCCAACAATCCTTAGACCATCTCCAACTGCAATTCATAGATATGCCTAGCTAATGTTGACATAATAAGCATTTATATGTACAATAATATTTTCCCATTATATACAAATAGATGGCCAACAATAAATAGGCTAAATGAATAAATTAATAAATGAGTTTCTGGAATGCTGTTCCACAATCTCCCATATAGGTATTTAACTGGTTTGATCTCTGGGGACCCAGGCCATAGCATATGATTTACATGATTTTCATGGTCACTGAAAATAGAAATGCTACAAGATCATAGAATAAAATATAAAATATCAGTCAGAATAACTGTTTTGATTTTTTAATTTGTACTGATTTGGTGTGGTTCTACATACAGTGAACTACAGCATACTGGAAAACATGGGTCTAAACAATGACAGCAAAATGTCCCACACAACTTAAGTCACCAGTTTTTCCTTTTGTCCTCATCTGTTCTTATATACTGTGACTTTACAAGAGACGTAAAGCTTAAAACAGAGAATTCATGCTTTTATAACAGCAACCTATGGTATACTTGTACTACCTTGCTTTTTCCTTAATAAAACAAATATTCAATTTAACATTCATTTAATTCAAAATGCTTAACTTGTTGAAACAAAGTAATAGCATAAAGATTTGTTGTAGCAGAATATAAAATAATTATTAAAATTAAGATAATAACCATAATAGCAATAATAATTAATATGCTCACCGAGCACTTTATTACGAAAACGTGTAAGACTTCATTAGGAACACCTATTCATTCATGCAATTATCTAATCAGGTGACAGCAGTGCTGAGCAAAAATCAAGCAGATATGGGGCAGAGGCTTCAAGTTGATGTTCACATCAACCATTAGAAGGGGAACCAATGTGATCTCAGTGAATGTGATCTTGGAATAATTGTTTGTGCCAGACAGGCTAGTATGAGTATTTCTAGAACTTGTGACTTCCTGGGATTTTCACACACAACTGACTCTAAGGTTTACTCAAAGTGGTGCAATAAAGAAAAAACATCCAGTGAGCAGCAGTTCTGTGGACAGAAACAACTTGTTGATGAGAGAGATCAATGGAGAATGGCTAGACTGGTTCAAGATGACAGAAAGGCAACAGTAACTCATATAACTTGGTACAATTTGGTGAGCAGAAAAGCATCTCAGAATGTCAGGTTTTGAGGTGGGTGGGCTACAACAGCACAAGCTGATGCGAATTCAGCCAAGCACAAAAAACAGTGGCACAAAACTGTACAGTTGAAGACTTCAAAAATGGAGCCTGTTCTGATGAATCTTATGTGCTGAGACACACAGTTAGGTAGGGACAGAATTTGGCACCAACAGCACGAATCCATGGACTCAACCTTTCTTGTGTCACCAGTCCAGGCTGGTGGAGGTGGTCCAGTGATGTGAGGAATGTATTCCTGGCACACTTTTGGCCTGTTAATACCAATCAACCATCACGTCAACCATGACAATGAGTTCAGTGTTCTTCAGTGGCCGTCCCTGTCACCAGATCTGAACCCAGCAGAAAACCTTTGGGGTGTTGTAGAAAGGGAGTTTCTCAGCATGCAGGAACTGTGTGATGCAATCATGTCAACATGGACCAGAATATTAAAAGAATGTTTCCAACACCGTGTGGAATCCATGGCATGAAGAACTGAGGCCGTTTTGATAGTACACAGTAGTGCTTGGTGTGTATAACAATAGTAAAAATTCATAATAACTATAATAACAGCAATAATAATAACCTAAAGGGTCAGATATATGCAGAACCCCAACATTCTAACAATCAGCTAAACTGATGGCAATCGCTAATACTCATAAAAACACTCAATATGCAAGCAAATGTGGGAAAATATTCCTGCATATCTACTGTAAAATGTGCTGTCAAAGCACATCTACAATAAAGTGGAATATGACTTTTTGCCTTGTCCTCATTCCCTAGATTAATCCTGACCACAAAATAACAAACAGGTAGATCATTTTAATACAATCTGGGTACACTGTACAGAACAGCATATTATTCTGCAGCACAAAGAGCCCAATAGGTTTTGACTGCTTGACAGTGATATGAAACGGTATTTGCATTTTGCTCTGGTAAATCTAATGACCTCTCTGAGCTCATGTTACCGGGCAGGCCAGTTTGCTCTTCCCTAATGCTAAAGAAATGTGACTGACTAGAACAGAACAACACTGTCATACTGTATGTCGGCTGGTATCAAATACAAAATTGATTCGTCAAGTAACTAGATTCCATTTATTTAACATTTCCTGATGGAGCTGCTACTTGAACCTTCCTTGTGATTAAAACAGCTGATGTCAAAAGCAATTACAGCTGAATTAGGTGAACAATATTTAACTGCAAAGGTCCCCTGGTACCTTTATACACCAATTATAGAAATGATTCATCTGACATTGTGAGCACTCGGTCTGCACCAGTGTGAAAGCAGCTAAAAAAGAGGAATAGACTTGGACATAAACAGGGGTTTTCTTTTACACTGCACACACACTAGTTCTCATGGTTCACGTGAGTCTTAGTTCCTTTTACAAAACACTAAAACAGTTGTGCTACACACTGAAAGCAGAAGGAAAGGCAAATGATGTGCTTGCATAAATTACAGTCAATTCCAGGATTAAGGGAAGGGAAGGCTTCGATTATAAATAGCAGCATAACATTCTTCCTTTTCTCAGTCATATGACAAGAAAGGAAGGATGGTCATATGTCTCTGTCATATATAATTCTTTATTTATAGCAACCTATAGCTACAGGGATAGAAGCAATGACTACACCTTTGTTCACCTAAGTCAACTCCCAGATTCTGCCTTTACATTAATCAGATATCTTTCAATGGCATCACATTTCAAATTTGTTTTTAAATCCATCAGTATAGCAAGGATTACCCAGACTCATGTCTGATCAAATCATATTTGCAGGTTTCTCTAGGGCCTACAGTCTAAGACACAACATGAACGAATTCATTGAAATGCACTTACAAGAAAATCGAGGAGTAATTTATCATCATGAATAAATACAATAGCCTGTCTGCATATGATGTCACATGACTGCATGTAAAGTAACCGATTATAATGTTAATGTTGAGAACCACCGGGTCAGATGTTTGTTGCTAGGTTATTCAACAGGACAATAAACGAAAAGCTGTTGAAAACCAAAAGATATTCTTGGAGCACCTTGGTACCACAGACATCTAACAAAAAAAATGCTGTATGCTGCCATACGTTTGTATGCTTTTACTTGTTTTATTGAGTAGAACGATGTCTGGACATCTGCTTTTAATTTTCTTTCTTAATATCATCTAAACTAGCACAGTTCAGGACTTCCTCAATCTCATCCATTCTGCTTTTCACTTCCTGCACTCCATCTGGATTTTGTCTGTCATTGGAAAGGCGTCTGCAAACAACAGATTATTTGATAACGATGGACATCTTTTTTTATTAAATACATCTGAACGACTTAGAGCAACTCTCCCTCCAGGCAAAATGGGCCTGGTCTATAAAACAAGTTTCATAGACTCTAACAATCAAGGCTCAGGCCCTGCAGAGGTTTGAGATGAACAGCCCATGAACTCTGCAGAAAGGTAAATCATAAATACACCTTACAGATCCATGGCAGTGTCCTTGAAATATGATGCTAAATGGCTCTGAGAACTCTCGCTTTCTATACTAAGACAGGCCTTAAGAGTAAATAACTAAATGACAGCAGAAGGCTTTAGATGGAGTCTGTAATTCATCAAGACAACATCTACTCGTATCTCATTTTTACAGCTGGCATCCCATCACAGAATGAATTCGGTTTACCTACAGTGGCATCTTGCTTAATATGTTATCAAGTATCAGCTCTAGCACAAATGGGGAGAGTTTTCTCAGTCACACACAATGGAATGCTCTCTTTCACTTTTCACCAATAGTCACCTCAATGTGCTGAATCAATGATGTACATGCTTACCATCTTTGCTATCCACCGTCTTAGCCACTACATCATTTTCTAAAGTGTCTTGCATCTGTTGTCCCCGGAAGCATGCCAGGTGCTCCTTCTCTATAAGGTCGCTCTCATCCTCCTCCATGGGTGTCCATGTGCCATCTATAAACCACTGCCCCCTCATCACAGGGATGCGGTCCTGCTCTGTAGGGACAGAAGAGGCATCTAAGCAGCTCCTTTCATTAGAAAATTACAACCCAGAGGATTTGCAGGGTTCAGCAAACGTTCCCAAAAAAACCCATGTGCCCAAATCCATTATTACTTTTATTGGCTGAAGTCTACAGTTCCATTTTTAAATGTCACAGAAATTTGAGTTACACTCCATTCAAGTGGAAAATATTATTGGATCACTTATTATATTTATTTATGGCAGCATGTAGTTTTTGATGCTTAAAGAGTTGACAGTAACATAACTGCTTGTTCATTTATATCAAGATACTTCCAAGTGTTACGGCCCCTATCTAAGTGATAATGTAGCATAAGTAAAATTAAAGTGTCTTCATACATACCATTAAATTAGCCACTATATACAAAGTTCAAGATCATGCTGATATGATTTCTTGATATGGAAAATGTTTAATAAGGCCACACACAGACCAGATGACTAATTAAGTTGCTTAAGTTTCTTTAACTGATATATATTTCATTACTCTTTCTTCACTGTGGCTCAACATTTTTAAAACAGTTCTGGTGAAATCATTTACTTCAAACTGCCCAGTCGTATACAAGAATAATATGCTGTTGCATTGTAATGAATGCCTTCTGTTAGTTTTATATATCAAGAAGGCACTCCCTTTAATCTGCAGACTGCAGGATCCCTTGCCCTGCCTTTGTGAACCAAAAAAAATGGAAGACCTAATCACTTTACTGTCTGGTTGTGGACATGGACAGCTTTTGCTGATGTTGCAGTCTGCAGCTAAGTTCACTGGACAGGAAGCCCAGGTGGAGCTAAGGTTCCTTGGACTGCACCCAGGTTTGAAAACAGCTTCTGTTTGTGACCAAGAATACTGAACTACTGGTACAAGGAGACTTGTGTCTGGGGAAAAAGTGCAAGATGAAAAAGACTTTCCATTAAGCCACTGGAGAGCTACAGAAAAATATGACCTTTGTCAAACAATGGCTTAGCCACCATACAGTCAAAGAACAAGAAAGTCCTTGAGATTATCCTGACAATATATTGTCTCAGTATAATGTGGTTTAAGCTTGTGTGACAGCATGAGAACTACTTAAGAATAAAATATATTAATCCCACATTTTCCATTTCAACTAACAAGACTTTGTGTAAATGAGCTGTTATGGATTAATTCCCTATAACGGTCAAACACTGACATTTTGTTATTAACCAAGCCTGCTCTCAACAAAGTTGCTTAAGTTGCAAGAAATATCAGAAGGATGATGGCGATTTGATTCATCATGATTTACGTTCTGTAAACATTTGCAAGGTCTATGCTGTGTTAGTGAGTATAGCACTTGTTGATACAGGATGGATCTAATACAGACTAATACCAATTCAGAGCTTCCTGCCAGTTTTAAGATATTAAATGTACCATACCCAAGACAATACAAATCAATGAATGCTTGTGACCTTTTAAACCCAATTCTGTGGAATGGGTGTTAATGGTTAGTATGTCAGTGATGCCAAGCCCTTAAACCCAGATAGTACAAAAATCGATATCTGGCAGAGAGCATTTCACCTGAGCAAACTGCTGTAACAGGTATACTTACAGCCACACTGTGGACATCTTGAAATACACTATTCAGATACAAGTCATCATTAAGCAGGTACTGAGAAGTAACACTTACGGTTCCAGTACACCGGATAGCACTCTTTTTCTCGGACATCCACCTCATACAGTCCTCCTCGGACACACACGGCCTCAATGCTGACGCTGATCTCCAGGTCTGCCTCCTCGGAGCTCTGTACCGAGGCCACAGCAGACGCAGGCTCACACGGATCCTCTCCGTCCGGCACCGCGGGGCCAGAGCTGCACTCGGCATCCGGATCCATTTCACCCAGCTTGCGGTACATGAGCTCGATTCTCAGGGAATCGTGTCCGGCGAAAGGTTTCCACGTCTTCTTGTCTTCCTTATAAAACCAGCGAACTTCCTCCGGCCCGAGTTCCACGACGACCTCAAAGCGCGGTCTGGGAGCGCCGAAGCGGTGTTTTCTCCTGTTCTCCAGGGGACTCGTGTTCCCGTTGTCCTCGCTGTAGTCCATCTGAGAGCCGTCGAGGTAGGACTCGGAACCGCTCCGGTAAGACTGGTCCAGGCGCAGCGCCATGGCGTCCTGCCGGTTATGGAGAAGCGCCAGAGATTCATCGTAGGAGCAGGAGAACCGGTCATTACCGAGGCCCCAGTGTGCGCTCCCGACGACCGCATCTCCGTTTTCAGGACTCTGCAGTGGACTAATGAAAGGCGGCTTATTCGTAAAGCTGTTCATTACCGTGTGCTAAGTGAGCTATCCAAACAACATGCGGCCAGCCTTCTCAAGTACGACGGCATAAGCCCTAACATAAAAAACAACGATTTAACACATAACTACATAATAGATAACGTTACAGTTGGGTAGCTATATATAAAATACAGCTACACTTAGTTACCAGTGTCAAGATAAACATGCCATGCTAAGAGGCTAAGTCTTTAACTCAAGCCAACAAGCGTCGCATTCCGGCTGGCAGCCTGGGAATCTGCTCGTCATTCTCTCTCTCTCTCTCTCTCTGTCTCTCTCTTTCTTCAAACAAGCTGCTCCAACTACAACGCTAACACCAGAACCTTCCCTATGAAGCGTTGTAACGAAACTTCCTCGACTTTCCCCCTTGTAGCCGCCGTTCAGCGTCGTTTGAAACGCCTGCCCCAACTGTCAGCCTCTGCGGAACTCCAGACTGAATCTGTTCATTTTCAGACCAAACAACTCACCGTCGCGCGTGGTGACAAGTGCGTAATTCACGCACGTACGTCACCGCGCCCTGGACGTGACGCCGTTGCGCAAGCAAACAGTTTTCAACGAGAGCGCGCACGTTCTTCTAACCTGTTTTCAACGAGAGCGCGCACGTTCGTCCAACCTACTGTAGATTGGGGGTGGTACAGCGTTCCATTCTTTACTTCTGTTTGAAGTTCTCATCACCGTAAAATCACTTGCTGCTGCTGCTGAGGATGGCCCCACATGAGCAACATGATGAACAGCTTAAAGATTTAGAAACTGGTCTTTAACCAACCTAAACAGGCACATGTCACTCCACAACTCATTGAGCTCCACTGGCTACCATCGAATTCAAAGCACTTACAATGGCCTACAAAGTGCTGTCGGGACAGGCTCCCTCCTACCTGCATCTTCTGCTAAAAGCG
>JAOTRJ010000002.1:16190879-16204439 GCA_028564905.1 Leptodoras praelongus | reverse complement strand
CAATTTAGCCATGAAACCTCCCACACTAAAATGACAGGTGTTTCAGTTTCATTGTCTAACCCCTGTATATATATTTAGTATTTAGTCAACCACTGATTATGCAAGTTCTCCTAATTTTCATCATAGGTACACTTCAACTCTGAGAGACAAAATAAAAAATAAAGTATGAATTTATTTGTAAATCATGGTGGAAAATAAGCATTTGGTCACCCACAAACAAGCAAGATTTCATCACAGACCTGTAACCTCTTCTTTAAGAAGCTGTTATGTCCTCCATTTGTTACCTGTATTAATGGCACCTGTTTGACCTTGTTATCTGTATAAGAGACACCTGTGCACAGCCTCAAACAGTCAGACTCCAAATTCAACCATGGTACCTATGATGAAAATTACAGACCGCTCTCATCTTTCCAAGTATTATATAAAAAAGGAACCTTTTTATATCCTTGTATATCTTGACTCCCTGAAGACTATGGTAAATAAAAATCGACATACTTATACTACAATAATTGTACTTACAGCAATCAATAAAGATGTGATGAACTCATCCTCAGAAGTAACATCATTAATTATGTCAAAGCAAGCCATCAGTAGCAAAATGACATTCAGTGAAGAGGATAGGGTTATCATCAAGAAATACAGTATAAAACGCTTACTTGGGGAGTTTCCTGATAAGAGCTAGACACTTGGTAGGCTAAACAAATTATTAAGAAATACTGATACAACAGGATCAATAAAGCAAACATCAAAAGAGCGGAAGAGCTTGTATTGAGCCAGGAGGACAAACAATGAAAGCATCACCCTTGATCATCAAAGAGATCACTTTGAACACAGTGTGTGACGACAGTTATTGCAGTACAAATATGTAGAATTTTATTCACCAAGTCTTCAGGGAGTCAAGATATACAAGAACATATTGGAATTCCCATTCATTAATAAAGGACATGTCATGTTTTTTAACCATTTATAGTTACTTTTAATGTTATGGAATGCCTGAAAGACATTGGCAAAACCTACCGGTGGTTACAAAGCATTGACACTGGAGACGCCTTCCAGAAATGTTAAATAAACACCTACTAAAAGAAAACTTCTCCATCTCAATAATTCTACATTATTTCTTGTTAAATAACAAAACATTTTCTTACTCTGTTTATTATGGACTTAGATTGTGTGAAGCATCCCTGGGAATGAAACGTTACTATAGAAACTTAAGAAGGAATGCATTCGTATAAACGGATACAAAGAGATTTATGTTACAGTGAGAACTATCAGAGCTGCTGTTGTAGAAAATAATCCTCACATTCTGATTCAAGAATTCAACACTGCTGACATAACAGAGAAGTTGTGTTATGTCCTGAGCTCTGCTTTTGACAGCAATTCAAAAAATATTTAGAGGGAATGTGGCAGGCATGTAAATGCAGAGCAGCCAGCTAATTGAGAGTGGGAGAATGAGAGAGGTGGCTGGAGTTCAGCAGTTGACTTCTGACTCCCCTCCTCTGCCCAAATCTCATTAACACTGACAGGTGTTATGTGTGAGCAAGCACAGAACGAAAAGGATAATGTAAACATACAGCCCCCCAATGCTCCACAGTATTGAAGACAGTGTAAACACATCACATACACACACACACACACTCACAGTCATGTCATGCTACAGTGGTGAGGACCTTCCACTGACATAATTATTAATAATGTTAATTAATACTATGCCTAACCATAACCCTAACCCTAAGCATGGTAATGAAAAGGCAACTTTTTGGCTCTTTTTTTTCAGGTTGCAACAAAAGAACCCACTTTCCTTATAGGGACCAGCAAAATGTCCCAAGGTAAAAAAAATATCAGATATGCATATCCTTGTTTGGACAATTGATGCCAATGATATAGATTGATACAATGGTATAGAAATAAGGTGTGTACACACACACACACGCTCACACACACATTTCTCTAATGAGATGTAATTTAACTTTGGTGTCAAAAACCATTAGTAAAAACATTCCTGATCACCTATGTGTGGGTGTAGATAAGTACAGAATGCATACCAATGTATATAGCTTACTTACTTACTGCTTGCCTATAGTATAGGAGAAGTGATACCAATTATTCTGGGTTTTTTGTTATTGTTTTATGAGTTTAATGTCATGTTTTACACACAGTAACTGCATTCATGACCAAGTTTTCATGCTAGTGAATGGGGGAATTTCGTATCTTGAACTGTGGGAGGAAACCCATGCAGATTCAGGGGGAACATGCAAACTCCATACTGAAAGTACCCAGGTCGCCCTACCCATTAATCAAACCCTGTGAGGCAGCAGAAATACCCACTGTGCCACCATGCCACCCCAATTATTCTGAGATAATTCATGCACTCTTAGGAAAAAAGTGTACAAACATTTCTCCTTGCTTGTTGCTAGGGAAATATCAATATCATTCTTACCATTAATATTTATCTTTCACTTGGAAATGTGAATATAGTCTATCTTTAAAGAAGAATAAAGGTACATAATTGGTCCATAATTACATTTCTGTCACAGTCCTGCCTTTCATTACTCTCTCCCCAGAACCTGCATGCTCTTCAGCCCTAACCTGTCCCTGCACATGCCTTGGCCCCGCCTCCTCATCAGCCTGCTCACCTGTTCCCCATTTACCCAGCCTACTTAAGCCAGCTCCTCTGCTCCTCTCACCGCCAGATTGTTTAGTGCTCTGCCTAGACTCTCCCACCATTATTCTGCATGTTGTCTGTTTGTTTCTGCCCTTGTCACCTCATTTTTGGATTCTAGTTTTGCCTGGCTTTGATGTTCTGTTTGCCTGATCGTTTGACCTCTGCCTGCCTGTATTGGATTTATCTATTTATCTGCCTCATTGCTTTTTAGTAAAGACTCTTACCTTCACCTTTGCCTCGTGTCTTGCATTTGGGTCCTTTTCCCTTCGTCTCCGCATAACACATTTCATAGTAAATCTTGTGCTACTTTACAGGTAAACAATACACATCAAAGCTACACTTGATGGTACCACCCCAATGACAAGGAAGGGTGCCGTTTAGTAACCTGTTGTTCAGAGAGTGTGTAAATGTGTACAGGCATGGACAAATTGCTCATTGAAACCACGCTTCATTCCTCTTGAAAAGGGATGAAATTTAAAGCAAATTTCTCATGTATAACTGCATGAATTTGGTATATCATGGTTTAAAGCAAAGTTTAATCATGATGAGATAAATCATTGCTTGTTCTGCAAAGATATTCTACAATAGCCTGGGCAGATTTGTTGATACCCCTAGAAAAGATAAAAATAGATTTAAAAAAAGACTATAGATTATTATAGATAGAAATAGATTATAGTAATATTTCAAACTAACTGTTTTCTTTAATTAACATCAGACATGTCTTCAATCTTATATTCAGCCATGCAGCCTATTAAATATAGAAAAGTAGTCTCTCTGCTGTTTGGTATCAATGTGTGCGCCACACTGAACATGGACCAGACAAAGCAAAGGAGAGAGCTGTTTGAGGAGATCAGAAAGAATTTTCTAGACAAGCATGTTAAAGATAAAGGCATTAAGACCATCTCCAAGCAGCTTATATATAAGCAAAATATTATTAAGATGTTTAAGGCTCACAGGACCGCAGCCAACCTCCCTGGACACTCTGGAAAATCAACTCCAGGTTAAACAGAAGGATAGTGCGAATGGTAGAAAAAGAACCAAGGTAAACTTCCAAAGAGATACAAGCTGAACTCCAAGGTCAATGTACATCAGTGTCTGATTGCACCATCCGTCACTTTTTGAGTGACTTTTTTGGGCTCCATGGAGGAAGACCCAGAAGGGCTCTACTGTTGAAGGAAAAACATAAAAATAGTAGACTGGAATTTGCTCAAATGCATATTTACATGCCACAGCACTTCTTGGAGAATGTTTTTAGACAAATGAGACAAAACTGGAGCTTTTTGGTAAGTCACATCAGCTCTATGTTCATAGACGAAAAAATGAAACATGGAGGAAGCTTGGTTATGTTTTGGGGCCTTGAATCTGCACAGGGCACACTGAAATCTCAAGATTATCAAGGCATTCCAGAGGAAAATGTACTGCCAAGAGTCAGAAAGCTCCATCTCAGTCACAGGTCATGGGTCCTCAAACAGGATAATGACCCAAAACACATAGCTAAAAGCGCTCAAGAATGGCGAAGAACAAACACTGGACTATTCTGAAATGACCTTCTATGTTCCTATCGAACATCTATGGACAGAGCTGAAACGTGCAGTCTGGAGAAGACACCCTTCAAACTTGAGACAGCTAGAGTAGTTTGCTCAGATAGAGTGGGCCAAACTACCTGTTGACAGGTGCAGAAGTCAGGTTTCAGTAATTGCCTCTAAAGTTTGTGCAACAAAATATTAAGTTAAAGGTCCCATCATTTTTGTTAATTCCATTTCATGTTTTATTATTCTGTTGAATCAAAAATCAAAACAAAGTCTGATCATTACCTATATAATAAATAATGTTGGATGCCAATTACTTTAAGTTTTTGCTTCTTCGTTTTTCCTGAAAGGTTACTAACAAATGTGTCTACATCTGTCCGTGTTGATTTTTGATTTTCCTCAGTGTTTTGTAGTCTATATGGCAACAAGCTCATCACCCCATTAACTCATATATCTGAGTGCCAGATCTAGCAGTTTGGTCCCTATGGACACACCCTGGTCCTCCTGGGCCCTTCAGTTTCTCCACTCTAGGAAGTAGGGCCCTATTGCTGTCATTCCCCCCACTACAGCTGACAGATAATATTTTTCTGCTGAATCCATGTCTATAATCTTGCACTTCCATATAGAGATCCCATTACTGCTTGACTTGAGTGGCCCAGCTGTTCAAACAGAGTGATTAATTAAAGGAATTCTGTTTGTAAAACAATCCTCCCCCCTTTCTTGCTCCTCTCCTCACAGAAATAGAGCTCTGTGCTGGCCAGCTTACAACATTATTAAGGTCTTGGATGAGTCCATTGGGCTGTTCTCCTCACATTAAAGGCTGATTCTCCCAGAGGTATCCCACATTAGCAAGACAAACACTTGAGTGGGCCATAGATGGGGTGAAAGGGGGGGGGGGTGCTTCAGAACTGTTTTACTGCTCAGCACTGAGGCAGGTGAGCTCTCATGTTGCAAACTATGAGCAAGGGTCATTCTCTCACTCTCTCCCTCCCTCTCCCTTTCTCTCTGCCTGGCGTGAGCAGTGCAGGTGCTCGCTATTCATCACATGAAGACGCATGCTTAAAATCCCATTAGACCTGAGTGTGTGGTGACCTAGCTCCCTTTTACTGGTGTTCACTGCAGAGGCCAGGGGGTCATCTCCACTCCAAGCACTACACTGCGCCCTTCCATCATTCTGATCCAGCTGTTACAAAAGGAAGAACAGACAGATGCAGTAAAGAGACTAAAGCAGCAAAGAGTTGGCCCAGCTGATGCACACACTTTGGCTTGCAGAGAGCAAAGCAGGCTAAGCAGGCGCTCAATTGTAAAATGAGAATTTGGTTTGTCTAAGAAAACATCTGTGACCCCAGAAATTAGCAGTATTATCACAGCTGTGCTATTAAGCCCTATAACCCACGAGTGCTGAAAAACATGCAATTCCATCCTCCTCAGGTGAGGGTTAGGCTTTTTTTGACCAGGGACAAACCCATCACCTGGTGACCGGGGCTCATACTTCAAACACTCTCTGCTGCTTTTTAATCCTACAGCCCACCTGCTTGAACAGGACAGCAGTAAGTAAAGTGCCACATCCCCTTGCTAGGTTGGCTCTTTGTACCACCCAGCAGGAATAAGGGCCAAGACAGCAATGTCTTATTTTAATTTAAAAAAAGCAAAAAAAAAAAAAGGAATGTAATGAAGAAATTCTGATGAACATTATCCATAATCATGTACCTGTTGTGGTTAGTCAATCAGGCAAGCATGTCACATAGTAAGTTTAAGTAAGTTTATTTGCCTCAACCAAAACCAAATAACCACAATGAAAGGAGAACCAATGATGCGCAGAGACTTGGCCATGCTGTGGTCAGGTATTTCAGACCAGATATCCCTTTCTTTAAGGCAAATGCCATTTGCTTTCCTTTCCCTAGGCTCCAGAATGGGTGGCATTCCAGCAGATCTTCCAGATAAAGACCTGGAAGTATGTTGGCTTGAGCATCAGAGTATTCATTGTGGAAGGATGACATATTTAAAGCAGCTTCCAGGAATCTTCATATGTACTTATGTGTACTTATGAACTTCTGTGTACTCATGAACTCATACTGAGACAACTCTCCTAGATTATGGCAAACCCAGTTCCAATTCTCCAACACCCCAGCCTCATGTCTCAGCTGTGCTCATTAAAAGTGCAACAAAAAAAAAAACCACTGTTTTTTTAAAAGGTGTAGCCTATGAAAAAAAACCTCTGGCAGACATATCCTAAAGCAGAATGTGCGTGTGCTGTTGATTTGGACCCACTGTTCTCTCCAACAAGATCCTTTGGGAAACAGCTTGGGGGCTGAGGGGGTTTGTAGGCTAAAATAGGGGGTGGGTGGGGGTTTGGTAGGTTGTTGTTTGGCGGGGAGACGAGAAATAAAAAACATCTTGAACTGGAAGCCTCCTTCCACCCTATTGAATCCCGGCTGCACCTGTGATGACAACCCCTCGAATGCAGTGCACTGATTGTGTAATATGTCGAGGAATGAAGGGGCATCACTGAGAGGGGGGAAAAGCAACACACATTTCTACTAACGTGTAAATCCCTGATAAGACCCATGCAGTTGAAACAAAGGACGTGTCGATAAACCAGAGCTGTGTTCAAGATCGGCACTGGTGAAGGAGCAGAGGCCTGGTGTTCTCTCCCATCTGTTGCGTTTAGCTGTACTTTGCCAGTTTAAGTCATAACAGTAACGGTGCCATAATCACATTATTGCACACATGGTGAATTTGACACATGGGGGGTGGGGTCATGTGCCGGGGTTTTGGCAGCATTTGTGGACACACGCACACTGACAAGCAGATGCTGACACACACACACACACGATCTTCCAGCTGTGAGCTCACCCTCCAGATACGTCTGTGTGTGTGTGAGAGGGCATGTTTTTATATATTGGTGGGGACCAAATGTCTCAGACAGTTTACACCTTATGGGGCACACGTTGCTGGACAACTTCAGCTTTTAAAATATAAAATATATTTACAAATAGTTAATAAGAAAATTTTTTTAACTAGGGACATTTCTTCTTTTGGTTACACAGGTTAAAATTAGGTTTAGGTCTAGACATAGGCATAGCATTAAATAACCCCAGGATTAATAATTATTGCTTAATGCTTAATTATTAAGTAGTCATTATTGTCACTGGAAAGTCTTTAATATATAAGTATATTATAAAAATGCTTGTGAAACGTTAAATCCTGATCTACCTTGCTCTGCTATTCTTTCTCAGCATTAGATGAGAAAAGCACAAGCTTACAAATAAACGAAGGGCCCTCAGAGGTTGTTTTTTGGCGAAGCATTTAAAGTTTTTTTTTAGCGGCAGACATTCAGAGGAAGCAGAAAGCAAAAAAAAAAAAAACCAACCACCAAATGCAAAGCTCATTGGTGAATCTGCACTGAAGTGGTTATTTATGACCTAAATACAGTAGATCCGCTTTCCTTTCACTATGGTGCTATAGAGTGATTTTCCTATATTTCTGTCCAGTTCATATTCTGCAATACAAGTTTTACTCATGGGTTGATCAAAAAGCTAAAAAGCCAGGTGATGTAGGAAACTCTTCAATTTGTCACTATACGCTATATTTTCAGAATGAATCTGTGTGTGTGTGTGTGATAAAGAGAAAGTATGCTTGTGCCATGACAGAGCTCACACAGGGACACAGGCATGTTATCAAGCTCAAAGAAACAGGAGGGTTAAATGAAGACAGAGGCTCTCCAATTCAGGATACCGTGCGAGTGGGAAGAGGTCAGTGCTTGAACGCTTTCTCTCTCCCTCTGTTTTCCCAGAGGTGTGGCTGCACTCATGGCCACACCGCTAACAAGATCAGGCTGCAGGGTGGGCCACCGCTTGCCAGCTGTGCATGAATTTGTGTGTGTGTGAGACCGATAGAGAGAGAGTATATGTGTAAGCATGTACGTAAGTGTTTGTGAATATGGAAAAGAATGATGGATATGTAGGTAAAGAAAGTGCTTAAAGGCTTTATAGTCAGAAACATGCTCTCAGACAGAGATTCTGGATCTGCAGTGGTTCTAAGTGTTGTCAACATGTTTAGCAGGGCCCTGATTTATTTCATAGACAGAGAACTCTGGGTTTCCCCTTCCTTCCCCTGAGTCCAGCTGCTTCCCTCCGTGCCGTCTGGATCAGAGCAGGGTGCAGGGATCGGATACACATTCAACCACACAGCCACACGCACATACACACAAACCACACATACACACAGGAATACCTACCAAATAAAGAAAGCAGATGTACTCCAAATCCCAGATCTGCAAAAACAGACCATCAGACTTTCCATGCAAGAGCCGACGAAGATCTTTCTGCTCAATAACGTGCTGACTGAGGGAATCAGAAATGACAATCACACCCATCTTACAACACTCAGATCAATGGGTTTGTGTAAGTAGTGCACTTTCCCTCAACATATTTTGCTCTAATTAAACACATGTGTGATAACTGCATACCACTGAATCATGTGCTGTAACAGGAGATCACAGTGAAACATTTTTTGAGGATTTTAAGGATCATGCTGGGCACGATCTCAACATATTGCAATGTCTCGACTTCCTGCCCAGTTTTTTACTTTATAGTGTGGTGGTCAAAACATAAGATAAGCCTCACACCCCAGGAATCTGTGGAATGGCTTTGCTTGACTTGCCTTCAGAGAGAAATAGTTTGTGACGAAGGTTAGAAATATGATGCCCATACTTGTCTCCTATCTTTGAAGATGTCAAAAGAGCCAAAACCATCAGATCAGTCTTTCCCCGTAATAACTGAGGAGATAAGACGTGTCCGAGGACTGTCAAGGACGTGCCTACTCTTTTTTTTCCATGAAGACTGTTATCTTCTTGCTGCCACACAGGGCTGCTGCTCTGTGAGAAGACATGAAATAAAAACATGATCAGTAATCATAAAGGTCTTGAGATAATCCTTATCAGTCTTTGTGAGGAGCATGTGGGTCTCACCACACTAATGTGTGCTGCACATTACAGACATGGAACAAGGCAAGCAAAGAAATCATATATTTATTTCATGGTGAGCAAAGACTTCTCTACTGTTGTATAAAATTTAGTCAGACACACAAGCTGTAATTTCTGTTCCTTTTGAAGCGTGTGTGTATGGGAGTATGTGTAAATAGACACACATATAAACACACAAATGGCAGGCCACAGTGTTCTGCGTTAGATGTACTGTATTCCAGGCTTCTGTACTTGAAGCCATACTGGAACTGGCTTACAGGTAATTGTGAGAAATGAATTTTTCTCTGTTAAAGTTCTATTGTCCTTTTGCCAACAAACACCTCATACTTAGCTCATTTTCTGAACATACTACAACAACACAGTGGGTTGCATAGCCATCTCACAGCCTGGATCTCACTTCCAGGGTCTCTGGTTCAAACCTGAGCTTACATTACTCTCTAGAAGGAGTTCTGCATGTTCTGCCTAGGTTTCCTCTGGGTTCTCTGATTTCCTCCCACCACCTAAAGCATCTCTGTAGGTGGACTGGCTACTCTAAGGGTGTTTTCAATCTTTATAATCTTTTTTAAATGAACCAAACTCAGTCCTCTTAAAGTAGATCAAAAAAGTGGAACAACAGAAAAAGGACTTTTTTCACACTGTGAGTGAATTGTATTTCTGGTCCACTTCAACTCTGACTAGGCCTCAGTCCTCTTTCTGCTCAAACTATAGCTCCTCTGGAGCTCTCAGACCTATACATTTTACTATCATGGATTATGGATATCTTTCATTTGGAACAAGATGCTGTTTGTTTTTTTTTTTAGTGTCCCAGTGCCACAGCATGTGATCTGTTTATGGCCAGCCTAGAGGGCTGAAATACAATGGCAAAAGGCAAAGCAAACCTGGAGGACTTTGTGTTCACAATGCAAGGCTGAGTGAACTGCAAAGTGGATTGAGAGCCTTCTGTGGATGTCGCAGTTCTGCTTATTTCAGATGGGTTTGAGTTCATTTGGAATGTTAATATACAGTATGTGCAAAAATGCTCTGACTTATCACTCTGAGTTCTTATTAGGGCTGAAAGGGACCATGTGTGAAAACACCCTTTCACCCTAGACACAAATGAGTGTGTGCATAGTTCCCTGCCATGGACTAGCACACAATTCAAGGTTTATTCTCGCCTTATGCCAAGTATTCCCACCACATGATCAATTGCAACCCTGACCAGGATAAAGCTATTACTGCAGATGAATGAAATGAATGAATGAAAGGTTCATATGCAGCATACTGCCACAGCATAAATCCCAAACTTCCCCATTCCCAGAGTAGTGACCTATTGCTGTGATCACTGCTAATCCACATCATTTGTCTCTAATCACTGCTCATTAGCCACCGCAAACTCTGAACCTCCTCGCTCAAAGGCTTGCTGTCCAAGTGGTGCATTTCTATATAGTTTGCAACTATTCTTCAGGTTACTCCTTTATATTTTCTGATCACCCCTTTATTTTTATTGCAATGATTGGATCTGTTTGGGTTTCTTGATTTTCCCTGGCTCACAGCCCAGATTTCTGACATTACCCAGGGTAGCTGCGTCACCTTTGCCTGCAACATTCCACACACTAAAGGCGGACAGTGGGTGGGGGTAAACCAGGGCTGTTTAACCTATATAGCAAAATCTGGGAAATTAAATTGTTTCATTGATTTGAAAAGGCCACAATCTCTTTCTGTAAAATCTTTAAATATTCAAATGTCAATCGGGTCATCCAGCACTTGGTCCCAGCTACATCTGACTGACCTATTTTCCCCCGAACCTTAGCACAAACTGAAGTCGCTTTTCTGATATTTCAATTCAGATGATGCATACAATACAACACATAAAGCATGCTTCACATCTGGTCATTACAGGTCATTCTGCCTGGAAAGATTGATATTTATAATATTTTTATTTTCACCATTTTATAGCAAGCCTTATTTCTCCCTCATTCTAATGGTAAGCCAAAGTTATCAACACTAGAGTCACCTGAAATACATTTGGGGTGATAAGAGTCCTCTGCAGAGAATCATGACTAATATTTCAGAAGAATGATTAAAACCAACCAGTGATTAAATCTGATTACACTGCATTAACCTAGAACACGTATTCAGTTTGGATGCTTGCTTTATTTCTTCGGGGGGTTTTTTTCTTAAAAGAAGCAATGCACAAGTTGTTGTGGGCTGAGTGTATACCTGTTCCTAAAAGTATCATTAAATATGTAAAAATGTTTGTGCTAAGCTTCACATCAATTGTGCTATTTGTTGTGATGCCCTGCCATGAATGTATGTGTTTGATCACTTTTAAACCCAAAAGAAGAATGGTACCTAACATTTTAGGAATTATGTTCTATGTAAAATTAACATTCTTTGAATTTTCAAAGTAGTAGGCTCATCATTCCAAGCCTACTAAAAACACCCAAGCTGTGGAGTGGATTTGTGAGAAATGTGGGCCCTTAAAATGAGATAACTTGCCAAAAAGGTTACCCCTGTGTTAGCCTTTGAACGCATCTGATTTAACTTTGCACTTAACTCCTTTTTTGTATTTTGGTTTTGAGGCTGGACAGCAACTGGTGTTTAGCCAGGAACTAAAATATTCCAATAAAACATGTTCATCCGTAACAGTTCCAAGCTACTTATTCCAGACTAGGGATGGGGATTTGTTTTTTCCCCACTAAGTACTGTATATCTCTTCATTTTTAATTTTATAACTCTATGGACAATGTGTGACATTGCATTTGGACTTACTTTGATGATAAAAGTCTCACTAAATTATTATAACCTATTTCATAGCTGTATGAGTACAGTACAAACAGTAGAATTCCTGAAAAGCCTGTGTGTTGATATGTCCTTATCAATGCAAACACAGCTACGGTGTGTAATCGCTTTCCAAATTACTGTATATTAGATCTAAACACAGCTCATATAAAAGGAACAGAAGTAATGTTTTAGTTATGGTTGTTACACAAAAATAAAAATATTGGGTCTGCTCAATGTAAATTTCAGTCAGTCAGTCATTATCTGTACCGCTTATTCCCAGTTACGGCGTCACGGGGGAGCCGGTGCCCAGCCAGCAACTCTGAGCGCAAGGGCAGGAATCAACCCTAGACAGGGCGCTAATCCATCGTAGGGCTCCTTCTTGCTGTGAGGCGACAGCGCTATCCACTGCGCCACCCTGCCGCCCACCTTGTATTCACGTGAGTGAATTTTCTGGATCAGCTTTAAAAACTGTTATCAGCTATGGTGCCACCTGGTCAAATTTGTCATTGAAAACTATACTTAAATGTCAGTAAGTTAATGGCCTTGCTATTGATTTGGAGAAAATCCAACTGAATATGGCTTTTTGAAGCAAATCGGAGCTGCTAATGTGTAAATTCGAACATCTCTGTGATGTTTCAGGGAACTTTGTATCGCGAGGCAACGGTTTGGCATACACTATGATAGCGTGGCAGGTACCTCCGGGCTTCCAGAAGCCTGATAAGAGTGTGTGTCGTGCCACAGATAGTACCTTGGAAGCTGTGAAACCCAACGCTTTTCAGGATGGACGGCTGTCAAGATAACACACCTGTGTGCTGATGGAAAAGCATGATGTCAAAACAAGATTAAAGCAGCATGATTTCAAAACATGATGCTTAGCCACAACAGAATGAAAACATACAGGGAAGGCTGGAGCGAGTTAAGATAAAACATGTGTTTGTTCTGGGTTTGAGTTTGTGATTTTATGTGAGAAACGCTGCTCAGATCTGGGAAGTATATCAATATCAGACTGCATGTACAACATACTGGTGCTGATGATGATGATGATGATGAGGAGGAGGAAGCCTTGATCAGAGAAATCAGCTAGAACTGATTTAAGACAAGATGATCTTAATCTTACTTTTCATATTTAGGTTTCAGGGTTTTATTTTCCCACCAGAGGAGATAGGTTGTTGTCACGTAATAACACTCATGGTCTACTGGCAAAAGATTCCATCTCAGACTAAGTTCAAGATGTACAAGGTCTGCTGCCCTAATGTATCAACACAAACTAACAGGATCAGATTTGTTACTGTGAGTGTGGTGTGGTATGCTGGTGCATTAGTTACAGCAGATCAACCCCAGGTGCTAGGATTGAGATAAATGGCTTTTTGCTCTGCATTAAGCAGTGGATCTTTCTCACCAGAACACTAGAAATGTGATATTTCTATAGCCCATTAATCTAATACCAAATATCCCAGTGTATGCGTTTATTACACAATCAAAATATCATTGATCTTATAGTACTAGGGGATGGGGCTACTGCACTGTGTACTGTAGGTTATGCATACAGGGGTTAGACAATGAAACTGAAACACCTGTCATTTTAGACCACAATAATTTATTAGTATGGTGTAGGGCCT
>JAOTRJ010000002.1:16157502-16175787 GCA_028564905.1 Leptodoras praelongus | reverse complement strand
CAATCAACCTAACGTGCATGTCTTTGGACTGTGGGAGGAAACCGGAGTACCCGGAGTAAACCCACGTGGACACGGAGGACACGCAGACTCCACACAGAAAGGACCCAGACCGCTCCATCCGGGGATCGAACCCTGGACCTTCTTGCTGTGAGGCGACGTGCTACCCACCGAGCCACCGTGTCGCCCTGCCTGCAAAATAATAGCGCATAATAGTTGCATCAGACCCCTTAGGTTAAACAATTAGGGTCAAACATTTTGGCATACACTGTACTTTGTGTGCTCCACATTCTTCCATTTGTCAAGAATATTGTGAAGGATGACTTACCTGACCATATCACATTTTTACACATCTCCCTAGACCAGTGCCTGTGGTTTCTGTGTTTCTCAAATGAGTATTCCTCTTGCATATGTATTTAAAGTTTTTGCACAACTATAATCACTTTGTGTAGCTGTGGATGGTGTTCTTGTTGACAGCCTGCTCATGACCTGCATTATAACCCTCAGTCACCTGAAGAACAGTTCTGATGCATCTCAGTCACTGAATGTTTGCGTTGAACCTCAATTTCCAAGCCTCTCCCAGTCACAATATTCTTTCCCCTTTTTGTCCAAAATAAAGATCAACTGTGCCCATCAGCATTTTGTACATATCACAGAGCATGGTAAAATATTAACAGTTAATTGTATGACTACAGTACACTGATTCAGAAGCATCTGCACTCATGTTTCTCTGCTTGCTTATTCGGGTTTTTCCTTGTCACCTATGGCTATGTGTTTGTGTATTCAGTAATTAGATCTTGATGTGCTTTTTAGTTCTTGTTTTAATACACACATTGAAAAACGCATGAGATAGGATATAAGGATTTAAAGGATATCCTACCAATCTCATACATATATGTTTGTTTCTGTTTCCACGAGAACCTAATAGTCCACAACATATAACTAGACATGTTCATCAATTATGGATTAGGTGAGGATTGAACTAGGGACCCTGCGATCTAAAGACCTTGACTGTACAGTAACTCTGCACCATATCCAGACAGCAAGATACAGATAATCTGTGGGTTATTGGGACAGCTGGGGATAACAAAATAAAAATGGGTTACCTTACTTGTGTTTGCAAATGGTAAGGGAAAAAGTCTATTAAAGTAAAGATTTGAAAACAAAAGATATTGGTATATGAAAATGTTGAAAAGTTTGGGAAAAAAGGTTTACAAATAAAAAGACAAGTGCCAAACCAAGATTAAACACAGGTCTCCACGTGTTTATGTGGTTTAGATTTCCCAGACAGAGTGTGAGTGTTCCTGACCAGGTGCACTTGCAGCACATTATGGAAATGTGACTGTGACACCTCTGGCCACAACCCTTTCACCTGGACGAAACCTGGAGGGAATCCAGGCTCACCAGGATTAAACGGGTTTGCCCCCTGTTCAGCCAAGCGCTGCATGGCAGTGTTCTCTCTTGCATGACAGCCCATGGCTGAGTGCAAGTCTCAGGTACCATGCTGAATCACAGAGGTGTCTCTTAGGAGCAGAGGTGCAAGCAAGGGTGAGAGTGTGTGACACGGTTAACCTCCACAGATGGAAAGCGGCTGCTTCTAAAGTTTCACCCCCCTTGGCTCGCACTGCACACACTTGGGACCTGTGTGTGAATGCAGCGCAGCGAGTGGGAGACTGAAACAAGAGGCTTTGACCTCCAGCTGCACTGACATCGGCTGTCAGCACCCAACTGAACCCCCCCTACCCTCCACCCCCAAATCAACCCCCCCCATCCAATCGGCAGTAAGGGGCGGCGCAAGGGTGCAGGATGAAACGAGTTTGCGCTGAAGACCGCACAGAGCGATGCCTCTTTCTCAACAACAGGGGCTTTTGAGTGCCCAATCTACCGTAGGAAAGCACTCTTTTATCTGAAGCGGCTGCTTTCAAACAAATCAAATGACTTATCAAGCTGAACCAAGTCACGTGCACCGGTGCCATCATGGAAGAATGGAAAGAAAAAAAAGACTAGGATGACCAAAATGTAGTAAAAAAAATTATTAACTTCACAAAGGAACAATTTTGAAATTTAATTACCATCAACTATTTTTACACAGACAGGTGGGCTAGGCACATCCAGAATGGGTTATGTTTTTTTTTTTGAAGGATCATCTGTGTTCAGTTTATATATCTATATACAAACTTTACAGAAAGGTTAGGACACTTTCTAAAAAATGCAATAAAAATGAAAAAAAAATGGAATGTGTTAAATCGCTTAAACTTTTATTTAACTGATAAAAGTACAAAGAAAACATTTTCAGTTTTCACTAACAAACCTAATTGTGTTTTGTAAATATAGAAAGTGACACCTGCAACACACTCAAAAAAGCTGGGACAGAGGCAAAATAAAACTGAAAAGGTTATTATAGAAGAAACACTGTTCTGGAAGGTTCCACAATGAACTGTTTAACTGGTAACAGGTGAGGTCATAAAGATTGAGCATAAAAGGAGCATCCACCAAAGGCTCAGACTTTGTAAGCAAGGATGGGTCGTGGTTCACCACATTGTGCCAAACTTCATGAAAGAATCGTCAGGCAGTTCAAATACAATGTTTCTCAGCACAAGATTGCAAAGAATTTAGGTCGTTCAACATAGTTCAGAAAAAGATTCAGGGAGTCAGAGGAAATATTGGTGCGTGAAGGCCAAAAGCAGAAACATCAAGCTCTCGGGCGAATAGTTTGAGAAACCGTCATGCTACAGTGATGGACATAGCCACATTGTCTCAGGAGTGAGTACTTTAGAAAATCATTGTCACTTAACCCAGCCCACTGCTGCATCATGAAATGCAACCTGAAACTGTGTTATGCAAAGAGGTAACGTAGATGGACAGAAAGACAATGAAATGTGTTCTATGGGCAAATGAGTCCACGTTCAGCTTGTTTTTCATGAAAAACAGAGGTCAGGTTCTACATGCCAAAGATGCAAAAGACCATCCAGACTGTCACCAACAAAAAATGCAAAAACCAGCATCTGTGATGGCCTGACGGTGCATCAGTGCCCACTGCATGGGTGATCTGAATGTATGTGAAGGTACCACTGACACAGAAGCTTATAATGGTATTTTAAACAGACATACACTGCCATTAATACGATGTCTTTTCTCATGAACTGCATGTGTATTTCAGCAGGATAAAGCCAAGCCTCATTCTGCCCGAGCTACAGCATAGCTTCATAGACATACAGTGTGTGTGCTTGACTGCCTACAGTCCAGATCTGTCTCCTAGTGAAAATGTAAGGCACATCATGAAGAGGAGAATCAGACAGCAGTGACTACGGACTGTTGAGCAGCTCACGCCTTGTATACAGCACAATTCCACCTGCAAAACTGCAACAATTAGTACCTTCAATTTCAACAACTGAAAAGTATAATTAAAAGAAAAGGTGACGTGAGCCAGAGGTGAACATGCCTCTGTCCCAACTTTTTTGAGTGTGTTGGAGCCATCAATTTCAAAATGTGTTTATGTTTACCAAATAGAATTAAGTTAATCATTGAAAACACTGCGACGATTTTCTTTGTCCTTTGGCTGTTAAATAAAGGTTCAAGTGAATGAACAAATTACAGATTTTATTGCATGTTTGGAAATTGTTCCCACTTTTCCGGAAATGGGGTTTGTGTAAACTCCTGAACTTTGAAGCCAAAGTCCTTATAATAGGCCATCTAATCTACTAGCATGAAATTTGTATGACTTTCAAGTTTCAAGTTTGCAAAAGCATAGGCATCGTGTTTTTTGTTATAAAAGAATACCTTACTTCAAAGAAACAGGTAAAATACACTTAAAACTACAGAAATAAAAAATATTTTAATACTTTTTTAATAATTTTTCTTTTCAATATCCAACTTTACTGTAAAGCTCTCTAGTTTCAGATTCAGTGATAATGTCAGAAAGGCTAAGCAAACATCAGAAGCGTGAAAGAGAGAACATGAGGGATAGAGATACAGCTGTCCTTTTAGTCTGAGCTTAAAAGCATTGTGTAGTAACAACACATATGACTAACTTAGGTTAGAAAAAGGTTGACATTACAGCACTTCCTGTGGTCTCTGGACATTTTACTAATAATGTGTGCCTTCTCTGTGAAGACAAGGTGGGATAATGAACTGCTCAAACAATTACCATAACTTGGTGATGTTATCTTACTGCAGCAGACCAGTTGAAATGTGTGTAATTGTTCTGTCAGTAGGCTTTAAAGAGTTCCCCTCTGCCCTCAGCCACTTCAAAATTAAATTCTTTTGCTTCTCACTGTCCACTTACGAGTCTCTCTCTCTCTCTCTCTCTCTCTGTGTGTGTGTGTGTGTGAGACAGAGAGAGAGAGAGATAGGGAAAAGTTCAAAGAGAAAGCGAAGCTACAACCTCAGGCCAACTAGAGCTTTACTGAGGTGTGCAGTCTTTGTTGGCCCTGAGGAAGGAGACTGTTACAACTGCCAGGTAAATTAACACTAAAAATACTAGCCAAAAATAATAGATAGCCTACAGGCCTGTAATTAGGTGGCTGTCTTACTCACACTAAGAATGTATTTAGGCCCAGAAAAAATGCAAAGGCATTTGAATAACATGGTGGTTGGCTTTTTCAGTGACCCAAAAGAATTCTTTTGTAATTTTTTACGAATAATTTCAAACTAAAATAAAGCACTGCTTCAGTCAGCCTAATGTTCTGCTATTTTTCATAGGTGGAAGATACACCATGACTGTGAGTTTCTCAGACGAAAGGCACCACTGAAGATAAATAGATTATGCTTTTTAGACTTTGTATATGGACGTTTTATTTCAAACTGGAGGCGTTTACCTTGTTCTTTTCTTCACTCATTTTAGCCGAATACCTCTGCTATAGGTCAACTTTAACCGTCCACTTACAGGCCATAACAGGGGATTCAGTAAAATCATGACTGAATGGTGACTGGTTACCTTTACTATTGATCCACTGGTGATTAGTTCATGACAGGACATCAGTGTGAACTTTTCTTCTTCTTTTTTTTGGGTTCGGGACACTAAATAACTTTCTGGCTCCGCAGCCAGTTGATAAACCCTTACCTACAGGTTATTAGATGTACGTGTGAAGACAGGCAGTCCATGTCACTGATCAACTATAAACTGTACCGATGTTATTTCCCTGAGCACGCTGAGCTCCTCCTCCATTTTACACTCGCGCCGCTTTCCGCCAGTTCAAAGCGCCGCCATCGCATTATCAATGAATATGGCCTATAGTCCTTATAGCCGTCCAACTGTAAATAAGCGATGCAGAAAGTCTATTGTCTGTTTGGGGCCACAGGTTGGCGACAGGCGTCTCTTTTCATTCGGCAGGAGCTGTCGGAGACAAAAGCAGGAGACAGTCGGTCTAACCTTTGATTCCTCACAGAGAGAGGTGACAGCAGCGTCTCCGCACACGTCTGCGGCCATCACGCCGTAACCGCCATGTCGGCGAATTTGTAAAGGAGTCACACTGCAATCAGCAACTCTAATTACATCTTCATACAGGAAAGCAAACGAAACCATTTCGAAACGAAAGCTGGAGATGGAGATACGTGCGAACGCCGGCGTGTCTGGAGCTCTTCCGCTATGTTTTAGATTCATGTCACGTTGTCTTGTAACGTTTCACAATTTATTCACAAACATTATTGTGGGGACATCTAAAAAAAATATGATATGTCTAAAAGTTGACGAAAAAAAATGTGAATTAAAAAAAAAAAAAAAAAAAATCAAAGTACATTATGATTTCTTTAACTGATTTATCACAACAAATCAGTTTGGTGATCATTTCACACAGTGCTCTATTTCCATACAGAAAATATGCATTCTTCTTGTTCTTCTGCTCAAAAGGGAAGCTGGCTGGGAAGTTAAGCATTCTCACTTTCTTTTAAAAAAATAGTGTAAATAGTGTAAATAGTATGAAAGAAATAAATATAATAAGTATATATATATATATATATATATATATATATATGCTTTACTATTGGTGATTGTTTACGTCATTTTCTCATTAAGAACCCTCCATGTAAATATACACCATGAAAAGTTGTACAGCTTCTTCTTAATGTTTAAAATAAGGTCTCACTTTTATTTTTTAATATGTAGATATAAATATATATTTTGTCAAAATATATGATCATATGGTTGAGGAAACAAAAAGGAGACAAACAAACATCTCAACATAAACGTTATAAATAAGCATCCAAGTGAAAATATTTAGGTATACAATGGGGCCATTAGATCTTGCCTTCATTGCGCTAGCATTTCTTAATGCTAAACAAAGCTAGCGGCAACCACAGCCCTCCACCACCATTTCCTGGTAGTTTTTCAAGACTACCCTGTCAGTCTCATCCAGGTAGAGCATTGAGATGGCACTCAGCTCGGTGGGCACACAGCAGGCCTTGGGAATATTGCTGTTCAACGAGTTGACCAGTGTTTGTACAATAGCATGGTTCGTGGAATTTAGATGGTCGGCTAGAGGGAAAGGGCAGTCCCCTTGGCAATAGTATGCCTGATAGCCTGGTGGTGCCACTATCCAGTCGTTCCAGCCTACGTCACTGAAGTCCACATACAGCGCATGTCGCCGGCAGTTGCGGTTCCGCTTACGGCCTCGCTGCTTTGGGCTGCGTTTGGTCCTGCGTGTCAGTGGGTGGCCTTTGCCATCATGGCCGAAAGTGACCAACAAAGGACGCAGCTGGTCCCAGTCTTCTTCTGAAGTGTGGTGCAGTGAGCGGCTGATGCGTACATGCTTGTCTTGGTGTAGCGGCGTTCGGTTCAGATGCAGAACCTCTACAGCGAGTCCATAGTTTGGCAGCCGCTCACGGGTCCAACGCAACACAGCTGGGCTCACGTCAAAGCTTTCCCAGCTGGTGGTGTTGTGGGTAACAAGGCGTGTGTCCAGGAGGCGTGTGATCAGCTGCCCGGGCTGTGGTGGTTTCAGCACCTCATACACATTGATCCTATGGAGGTCCTCGTTTCCCACGTGCTGGGACTCCACAGCAGGCTCCTCAATCTGCTGCCGGTACAGCCGCAGTTCTGCTGTGGAAAGCAGCTCATCCTCAGGGATGCTGCTGAGGTTAAAGAAGAAGCGCAGAGGAGTCTCCGTTCTATACGGTCTGTCTGACGGCACTTGCTCCATGTGCTCTAAGGGGAGACAAGACATATAGGTTACGTAAATATGTATGTAAGTAATTAAGCTAAGCACTTCATATCAAGTAAAGGTACCAGTTCCCCTTTCTATAATCTGTAAGCTCTAGTGGCATTCTCCTTTGGCTCCCCAGCACTCAGTTGTTATATACCCAAAACCCTATCAACAAAATCCCTGAAATATCTGTTTCTCCACTTCTATAGAACTATCAAATGCCAAAACAATTAGACGCTAAATAGGAATTTCAAGGTTCTTTTAAAGTAAACTAGATATGTGCAGGGGCCCAAGATGTGAAAGACACCATAACTGATTCAAACACATTCACTTTCAACAGCAAAAAGCGTTTATGCGACTAACATAACTACATACTTCTGTATCACAAGAATCTGCACCCCCTTTCCCCCAGATCTTCTGAGACAGGACTGATTACTCTGCCATAGCTACACAACAGACAACAAGGAGAGCTGCTTAATCTGCAAGGTTTCTGGCAAGCTCGCCTCTGTAGGAAAGTGAATGTTGTGCTTGACATGTTCCTCTTCAATTTGGGCATGTTATTTCACACCCAGGACCTGATCTCGGCCAGGTGGTTCTTGTTATTCACTGTGTGTTTTTGATTAGATCTCCAGGTTAACTAGTGACGTTTATCATTTTCACCAAGAACAATCATTAACCCTTTGACTCAGGTGGTGTTGGGTGGCATAGACACTGGTTAAATGCTATTGTTACTGCATTCCTTGCATTATAACCGAATTGCTCTTAAGTGTACATTTTCATAGTAACTACTGATACACTGTTGCTCTTTCATTGATAACAATAGGAATTCACTATTCCAGAAGCAAATTTCTAGACAAGATTCTAAGCATTCTGCTTTTCTCTTGTGCACACTCTGTCTGCCCAACAGGCCAATTTAAAACTGCCCTTAAAGACCGCCTTCCCAATGGCAGACATTTTTGCTAGTCTTTTTTATTTAGTCTTCTCTGCAGCATCCCTGCACATATGGCCCCTTAATATGATCTTATTCAAGAACAAATATTGCCAACAAAATCAATAAAAGACAAAATAATGAGTATTCCTGGTGCCATGCTAGTGCCCCTTTATCACCTTGGCACTGTGTATTTGTTTTTTTCAAGGCTCCTGGGCACTCTGTCTGCCTAAGTGCCCACACTGTTGGCAGCAAGACTTTATTTAGAAGTCTGCAGAGTAGCATTAAAGATAATTGCATGTTGAGGACAATCCCTCAAAAAGATCCACATAATTGAAGACAGAGGTATACTGCTGTAGAGCGTTTTTTTAAAAGTGTTTGCTCTGAATAGTGTTTGAACATCACTTGCGATAATAGAAAAAATATACTTTTTATTTCTTGAGAGACATGTAGATTATCTTAAACGAGTCTTACCTTCATGATGGAATGCTCTTACAGTGTTGGCTCGGCTAGTGGACTTCTCCGGGTATTCAAAGCTGACATTGTGAGCTTCAGCTTCTTCCTCTTCCCCTGACTGTAGCCTATAGAGGTCGAGCAGATACTTGGGCACCACTGCCGAGCGGCTGGGCCGCGGCCGCCTCTGCAGGCCGAACATGTGCAGCAGCGTGGCCTCAAAGTCCCGAAGCAGTTCATGGCTTTGACCCGGGTGACTGCCCAACGCCTTTTTCTTCCCTTCCTCAGGTATTAGACTAGCATGGCTGCTCTCTCCCAGTACAACTTGGCATAATAAAATGACCATCAGCATTCGATTACCAGGAATCATGTTGTCTCTGGTGGACAATTGAGGAAGAGATAGACCAAAGGGAGAAGCAAAAGACAGAAAGAAGGAGGAAAGAGAGGGGACACAATGGTTTAAGTAATGTTTACCTATGAACAACACCACCCCCAACAATTTTGATGTCCCTGCATTATAATGCCCATTTTAACAGGTAACAATTGCTCTGTCTTGCTTGTTTAAAGGTCGGTGTTCATGTATGCTATTTTCTTTTTATCCACAACAATATCATTACGCACTAGTAAAACAGCAGACAAACGCTTTCTAAATGGAATTTGAGGAGCCATACAGTCCCCTTCCCTCTCACCCAGCAGGATGATTAGACAAATAGGACAGGAGCAGCCTCAGGGTCAGAGCAAACTCTAACTCGATAAGAAACAGGATCCCTACAAACATGACCTAAGGCCAAACAAAGAACTATGTTCCACAGATTTCAAACTTATAGACCAAAAGTAAAAAAGACGCATTTATTATTGTTTTGTTGGAATGGCCAAGGCTTCTAAAACTCTCTAAAATATAGCTATTTAAATCCTAGGAAAGCAGCTGTGTCAGATGGCAAAATTGGTTAGGTGTGGTCCACTTACCGACAGAAAATAAAGCATGGGGAAACAGTCCATGTTTGTTGGGAGCCGATGTGGGACGGGTTCCTTAAGGAAATGCTACGTGGTGCTGGGAGGCTGCTTGAGGCTGGAGAGAGTCTTGTCCTGAAAGATAAAGTTGCACTGTTGGTTTTTCATATCTTACCACCACAAAAAAAATCCTTCCAGTTCATCTAACAACAAAACACCAGAAAATGCATGAAATAAACAGTTCCATTAGCTGTTCCATTAATGAAGAGACAATGAATCCCCCTGATTACTCATCACAGCTCAATAAAAGTAATATCAGAGGGCACATGATAGCAGTGCCTTAAAAGGGGGAGCTTTTGTGAACAAACTGCTTTTCAAAAGAAATTTGGTAATCCCCAGCCTTCACCCAGAGTTGACCTAAACTGGCCTATGAAGTGAACTTGCGGCCAGCATATATCATGCACTGAAACCCATTACATCTCCTGTATACAAAGTTGAACATACGTACAAATAAAGGGGAAGAAGGGAAGGAGTGACCAGAGTGCAGTAGGATTGCTGTCGATGTACAGTTACACTAATCTAGAGGGCATAACCATGTGTATGGTCAATCACTGGTCAAAGTGATTAAAAAGTGGGTGAAAATGTGCTATTTATCCTAAATGGCCCAAATCAATGGGTCAGAGCAGCAACGTGTGCATTTTGTCATCTTTTGGATTAGGTTCTACTGGATCAAATCCAATCATTACAACAGAAATGATGCATAACAACAAGAATGCAGCGTGAGTTTGTATATGTGTGTGTGTGTCATGAGTACACAACTGTTAACATGTTTTATTGCTCTATTTGCTTGTTCTTCACGCAATCAGGGAATGAATTTGGATTCAGATCATGGTGTTGACCCAAGCCTGACCCTGTATGCTCAGCCGTTATAGTGTCCGGCTTGGATGGGGTTGCATATGTGTTTGATCATAGGACTTTACTTTCGACAGATAAGTTCAAGCGAACTGGTGTCCCGTATGTGAGGTGAGCTGAGGGATATCAATATACTACAGCTTACTATTTGCCAGAACCCTTATTTGATACACAAAGAATTAAACATCATAAAATGCTCATTCTCATTGGCACCAAATATTACTAAAGCATGCACACACACACACACCTGGAGTAAGTTCAGACCACAAATTCTTGCTTGAAAACCAAATGTGCACTGTCCAAAATATTTACAGGATTTTATGTGAATGTGCTTGAGGATAAAGAAGAGCTATGCAAGCTCTTTTGCAATGAGAGCAACTTATGGTGCAATTTGGCTCCAGCAGCTTGCTTCCTTTGGTTTGGCAGAGTCTCGTGGGCCTCACAGCATTTGACTTCACTTTCCCTAACCTGACTTAATGAGAGCGTACTATGCACATGGCCTGTTAGATGTGTTTCCTGAGGAATTTGACAGGGAATGGGGGGGAGCAGGTTACCACAGGAACAGACAATAGTAAGGACCCAATTTTAGCATTTTATCTCTGCCGTGCTTCATTCAGATCTTTCCAGAGTGCTCTTCAGAACTTGCCGCTCCAGCTCCAAGAAGGTTGCATTGTGTTGTCCGCTGGTTTTGGGCTCTAGTGCACAGATCTATAATGTATAACAGGCCCTGGAGTTGTTAAAGTCAGCTGGAGATTTATATTCCAAAATCCATGAAACAGTGATAAAACGGACTACGAATAACAAGCTAACAACATTCTTATGCTGATTAAATCTTTTTGAGCACACATAACTTTTCACTGTATTTACATTCCAAGCTCTTTGCCAACATTCTGCCAATGCTCTACAATACTCATGATTTGCTGAAAACCAAACAGAGAAGAACAGAAGTGTAGGATCTCCGTTTTCAGGTGCCACCAATAATAATGTTGGTTCCTGTGAACCGTGCACTAGCCTACAGAAACATGATTATTGCATGATGTTTAAACATACTCTAATCACTGCATGAAAAAAATGTAAATCTGTAAAAAATAATAATAAAGTCAATACAGGATTTTAATACAAGCAAAAACAGAATGCCATGAGAGTAAGTAGTTGTTTGCAGTGTGTTCTGTGTGTAACTGAAACTCTGGGCCACTATATTTAACTCGCTTTTCCCTATTGTTCTACTACAGCTTTACATTTCCTAAAATATAAGAGGTAAAAATATACAAAAACCAAACATTTCGGTTTGGCAACGTCGGGCTCCCTGGAGTTGATTTATTACCGAGTCAGAGCTCTGATGGAGATCCGGTTTTAAAACCTGCTTATGTTCCGTTTTTAGCCCTTACACCCCACCTCTCCACCCCCAAACCCCCATTTACGCAAGATGAAGAATCCGTGTGAAAATCCGGAGCGTCAAAAACATTTGCGCGCAGGACTTTTGGAGATTCTTTGCGCACAGAATAACAGAAGACATACATCATTTGACAAGCGTGAGCTGTGCTGTTTTTTAAGGCTTTCATTTGGTTTACCCTCTAAACAGTTAATTATAGGTCTGCTATTAAAGTTCTCATATTCTCATGCAAGGTTCTTCGGCGCTAAACGAGAAAACCACATGGACCGATAAAGCAGCGGTGCGTTTGGCATTTAAACAAAAACAACAAACTATTCTTGCGAAAGACCGTGAGTTATTTTTGAATCGTTTCATGAATGCACTGTTTCAATGTCATTTAGCTACGGGTTTATTATAGAAGCATGTAGAAGTATTGGACGCAATACTATACCTATACCTTAAAACTCGGCACAAAACAGAGTGGACCCATGAACTAAGCGCTCAGCGCGTCTCTTCCGGCTTGTGTGTGTGTGTGTGTGTGTGTGTGAGAGAGAGAGAGAGAGAGAGAGAGAGAGAGAGAGAGAGAGTCAGGGCAGCGCACAGCAGTCCTGAGCGGGCAGGTGTGCGCAGGGAAAACTGGATGGTTGTCCAAGGGTGCAAAAAACATCATGGTCCGCATCTTTACCTAGGCCATCAGTGTAGGAGGAAATCATAGAGCCTGACGCATTTAAAGCCACGCGCTTCTATTCATGCGATTGAAAGCAAAAGCAGAACTTGAATGGATAAACCTTTCATTTTTGGAAATGAATGGAAGTTTCACGTCTATCTGAAATGGCATGGCATACAGAAATCCGGTGTTGGGAACACACACACACACACACACACACACATATATATATATATTACAGACATCCACTACACGTGAGAGAGTGGAGAGCACTCACCATCGGTAGATGCGCGAAGCGTATCCTCAAACACGAAGAGAACTGAGCGAAGGCGCTTTCCAGAGAGTCACGGCGCACAGCATACACTCGGGATACACAGGCAAAAAGCAAAGCGGCAAGCCTTTGGGGTATTAGTCCCGAAAATGTCCCCCTATACGGACACAGCTGAGTCCATTGGGCTCCTGGGTGAAGATACTAATGAGGTACTCGGCTCCTATGTCCACTAGTTCATCACACGTTCATCACAGGCACTCTGATCGCGCGCCTGATGTGGCCCGCAGTTTTTATGTGGCCGCCCACTTGAATCGCTGTTCCTCCTCCCCCTGCTCCCCCCTCACACACACACACACACACACACACACACACAGCCCAACACCTAAGTTCGACCGCCCACCCCCCTACACTCACCCGGATCCCCGGAGAACAGAACAAAATCATACCGTTTTATTATTACAACTGTTACATGCCCCCCATTTTTGCCTTTGAAAGAACAGACGGCGGAACTTGTCATATTTCTGTAATGTATGGGTGGCGCACCAGCTCCCTTGGCCGCCAAATGCAGCCTATTAAAATGCCTTCAGCGCTTACGGTGTACAGGTTCAATACGCACGCGCGCGCACGTACGTACACACACACACACACACACGTACGCGCGGATGCACACGGGAGAATAACAATAGCCAAATTATTCTTGCAGATATTTTACTTTTTCAAAACAGCTGCAGTTTTGTGCTGCACTTTTCTTCATGGGTCCAGTCAAATATCAACACAGATGACCATGGGGGTATTTTGTCACCATAAAGAGCTAATGCCCACTCCACTCTTACACACACAGAGAAAACGTGACAAGCTGTTTAGACTTAATGAATATAAAAGCATTGTGTGATTACCCATAAATCCAAACCCTGTTGTAAATAAAGCCTCTTTATCAAAGAACCATGTCTGAAAACCATCTCTGAAAAAATCATAGAATATACACCCTCTAGAAGTAACTGCTATGCATGAAAATACTCTAGATCCCTAGTTCTTTGACCGGTGTCACCTTAATTACATAACAAAATACACACACAGTAAATATTCGAGTCAGAGTGAACAAACTTAATGCAAATGATCAAGCCTGATCACTGAATTTCATGTATGGCAGTTCATTTACACGTCCATTGGTATATACAGACAACCCCATGAGGCTCAGGAGGCCACTAACAACCAGCCTGTGAAGCAATTACATTGCAAACATAAGCCCATGTAAGTGTTACAAAATGATTCTTTAGTGTCAAATTCTAACATCTAACTACAGCTTCATCACCTCACAGCTCTTATAGAAAGTCATCAGTGCTGAGGAGCAATTAAACAGCACTGTAGTACTCGCATTGTTACATGACCTTTCCAGGTGAAAAGGAGAGCAGTGAACTTCCCTTATCACCAGAATCTCTGCAATTCTCCTTTTGCCCCCATTCTGCCCACTAAAGGCCCTGTACATGAATGAGTCCTCACAGACACCCGCTCATTAGCATACTGCTTCCCTGTCTGCTGCATTCACTTTAGAGACAGAAGGTACCTTTAACTCATCACCACCCCCTCCGAATTCACTGTAGAGAAAAATTGCTCACACGTCACACACAAGGGCAAAAATCTACCAGGGAAGGGGGTGGTGGGCTGCTGCTGGTAGAGGGGTCTATCATTACGACCCTGTCATTACCTTTGTTATGTTAATGCGATGAAGTAACTGCTCACTCAGTGATATTCATAGATAGTTGTCAGCCAATAAGTATACTGTAAGGTACACTCACTCTCTATTCATGACACATCTTCATTTATTAGAATCCGTCCTGTTTATTACATAGATATCTCTAAAAAGCAATGACCGACAGTGTAACATGGTTTTGTGATAGGCATGGGGACCACCCCCCTTGGCTGGCTAGCATGCAACTGCACGACAGCTGTGCACTCATACAGAGTCAGGACAGGGCGCACTGCACTCTTGACACTGTGTCTACACATATGCTCTGGCCATCGGCCCAGCTGTACTCTAGTGGCTGATTCTGACTTTCCAGTGGCTTGCTGTATTAACAGGTTGCTTATATGTAGTCTATTGTCAGTATCAGGAAACACTTGGGTTTAATCATTTATGCTGTACAGAATGAACAGTAGATCTTAAGCATTCTCTATTGAGAGTGTTTTATCCTAAGCTGTATGTCGGTTACAAAGATAATATCACATAGCCTTGCTACTGACATCTTACAGACAGAAACTCACTATGGATACCATGTGATACAGTTCGAACCTCAAATGTAAGGTGCTGCCCTTTTCTAAGCGAAATGTTCCTTTTCTTTTTCAGAAAAGTTCCTGATTGGCCTATTCTTTGAAAGATCACAAGTTCAAGTCTAATGAATCTCATAACTGGACATAACTAGTCTTGGTGTCTCTACTGTTGATCAGGGCAATGGTAGCTCAGTGGTTAAGACATTGGGCTACTGACCCAAGGTTATGAGTTCAATTCCCACCACAGCCAAGCTGCCACTCCTGGGCCCTTGAGCAAGGCCTTTAATCATCAACTGCTCAGTTGCTCATTAAATGCATAAAAAAATTTAGGTCACTCTGGATAAGGGTTTCTGCCAAATGTAATAAATGTACATGTAATGCAAATCAGAACAACAGTAGTTTAGTCACTGTCTTTCCAAGCGTGTCACCTGCCCTGCCGTAAAAGGGCTAACTTCACATGTTTGGAGAAAACACATGTCTGCCTTCAAATGGGGTTAAACAAGACATCCATTGCTATTTGAAAATACTGTCCCAATCCAGGTCATTACCAGTGATTCATTAAGAGCAAAAATTCAAAAATCATGTCTTGCTTATATAAGCATAAACACCAAATGTCTATATCTCCTGTACACCTTGTATATTAGGGTCTTTCCATCTGTGCCTTATGACACACCAAATAGTTTGGTGAGAATAAAATTCGCAGAGGTGAGAGCTTTGCTCAGGTTAAATTTTTTTAGTCTGTTGTTATAGCACCAATGTGTGTGTGTGGGGGTGTATGTGTGTGTGTGCATGTAATTGAGGTGTGCTCTGAGGCGTTGACCAGGCTTAGCCTCCTGAGATCACAGAGAGATTGCCTCCCGTGGGTGGTTCTGCTGCAGGCATTATGTGCAGGAGGGGACTGAGATTCCCTGCCCCTGCTTAGCTCTTACCTCTCAACACCAAGTCAACTTCATCACACCCATTTAACGCTCCTCAGCTCAAAATCAGTGTAAACTACTACTACTTCAGGCCACCTTAAAAGGTAGTCCCAGACTGCTTTTATCTTGCCATGTTTGGTATTAGGTTCTGAGGAAGCTGCATGACTCATCAACTGCCTGGTCCCTGGTTCTGTAATCCCCAAACTATTTCACGTCTTTACCTGGTGTCATGTGATTGAAGAGGTTAACTGTGTGACATCTACTATTGGGTAATTGCAGAGGTCAGAAGCACACCTCTGTGGAGGAGGCAAATGTGAGTCAGAGAGGGTGGATAAATCAAGCTCCGAATCTTCTCATGTGTGAACTCTCGTCTACAATCAACGACTTCAACGGCAGCTCAAAGCTGACCTCAGAGAGAAGACCTGTGCAATGTCACAACACACTTTACTTTTCTCTCTGTTCTTCTCTCCCCTCGGTCAATGCCAACTTCTCTCTCTGTTCTTCTCTTCCTTCAGTCAGTTTGCTAGTGGAGACACGCGCCGTGCTCATTGATCAAACGCAGCTTTTGCGGCGCCTCCTTTTTTTGCTGGAACATTCTTTGGGCCCAGCTTCATTTTGGCCACCTGTAATGGCATGAGCCGCACTAAGAATGGTCCTAATCCTTCCAACTCAGCTCACGCTCTTAAAGTCTGTAAGTACCCTGAGATTTTGGTGTTTGCAAGGGAGGAGAATGAAGGTTTGGGCAAACTATTTTAATCTGTGTGATGGAAATGGCATGTAAACTTCTGAGTCAAAAGGTAAACTCTAAGGAAATGACAGGGAAGGTCTGCCAGGATTTTTCCAGGTTGTTACATTTTTTTCCAGGTTGTGATACACGGAAACTCGCATTACATCACTCTCTGTTAGAACAAAGAAGTGACAACTCCTCACTCAGTCATGTCCACACAGATAATGTATTTTAACAAACATAGTGTGCTGTATATCTCACACTCACGGCTGGGTATTGGTGTTATCAGTGTTATACTTTTTAACTTTACTCTGAAATACTTGGAACAAGGTAGATGACTTCCGTTTTATTTAAAAATTTTAAAATGTATCATAAAAAGTAACTCATGACTTACATTTTATATCAAACATTTTGACAATTACAAGTGAAGAAGACCTTCCAACGATGTGTGATAAACAAACAAACAAACCAAAATGCACTTTCTATATATTTTTCAGATATTATGACTGGAATTATTCTTCCAGTCATAATGATATTATGCAATTTAACAGTTATTAGTTCACAGTTATTAATAATATAATATATACAATTATATGTTTCAGAGAGCTTATTTATTAAAATGGCCAATTGTTGTTTTTTTAAACTGCTCTCATCTAATCCCTGTAATAGCACAGTCCATGTCAAACCCTTCCAGAGATAAACCTGAATTTCTTTGTTCTTCAAATGTACAGTTGAAAGAGAGATGGAAGGATGGACTGGGCTCCATTTGGCTAAGTGACTGACAGGCCTGTAATGTCCTTCCATCTCCTTCCATCTTCCACCTCCTGTCACCGGTGCTAAGCAGCTCCTGGCAGATGTTATCAGAACTGTTTGCTGAAGAGTGAGGTGTCCTGGGCCTTTTTTAGTCAGCTAAAACACCCAACACTCTCCAGACCCTTTGCAGAGTGCAGCAGTCCCAGCTATACTTGTCTGTTCTGCTAGTGGGGGTTACAGAGGGGACTTTTCTCAATGGATTAAAAAGCTTTTTTATCAGGGGCTGGTGTGCCACTTGAAGATAGTGCTTTAATCTGAGGGAACAGATTGACATAGTGGGACCAGAGCAATGCACAACTCACAGCCACAGTACTGTGTCTTAGTTTATGACCTGATGATAGCCTGTCAGTCAACTACACCCGTGTCTGTATGCTACAGTGAAATCACATTGAAGCTAGATTTGTCTTTCTTTCAGTAAACAAAGGCTGGTCAATTTAACATTGTCATATTTTAATTAATGAAAGCATAAACACCAGGTGCAATCTAAACAAACAAACAAAAGGATTAAATGTGATCACAATGAACGCAATGTTCTTGGATTAATCTGATAGAGATGAGTCTATTAAATAAGTAATTCAATTATTTGTATCATAATTCAGCTACAAAAATCTCACACATTGTGCTGGTTTTCATGTCACATTGCAAAAGGACAGACATCAAATTATCCACAAGATCATGAGCTATGGAGTAAAAATTTACAAATAAACCATATAATTATATAATTATTAAAATCAGTCAGTCAGTCATTTTCTGTAACGCTTATTCCCAGATACGGGGTCACGGGGGAGCCGGTAACTCTGAGCGCAAGGGCAGGAATCAACCCTAGACAGGGCACTAATCCATCGTAGGGCTCATACACACACACATTCA
>JAOTRJ010000002.1:16142863-16157402 GCA_028564905.1 Leptodoras praelongus | reverse complement strand
CACAACTGATGGTCCCAACCCCATTGATAAAGCAAGTAATTCCTCTAATTAACCCTGATAAGGCACACCTGAAAACCTTTTCAGGTGACTAATTGTTGAAGCTCACTGAGAGAAAGCCAAGAGTGTGCAAAGCAGTAATCAGAGCAATGGGTGGCTATGTTGAAGAAACTAGAATATAAATATAAATGTTTTCAGTTATTTCACCTGGTTTTGTTAAGTACATAAATCTAGTTCATTCATAGTTTTGATGCCTTCAGTGAGAATCTACAATATAAATAGTCATGAAAATAAAGAAAACGCATTGGCCTGTACTGTATATATCTACACTTGACCTTAACCAAAAAGCAAAGATATCTGCATTTCCTGTACACCACTCTCTCTTCCATTTTTCTGTATACCATGCCCACTCCTTTTTCTCAGCCTATTTATTTACCTTTTTCTTTCTTTCTTTTTTTTACTGCACATCTATTGTATATCCTCTTACTATTTCAGGCCACTGAGAGCCTCTTAAGTGGATGAGCAAGTGTTAACTGTGTCTTTTCAAACCATGACATTTAATACTCAATATAAATCACTCCAGGGACCTGTTATTCTTTCAAGAATGTAATTACATACTTTCAAATAAAACTTGAAAGAGCCCAACACGTTTTTAAAACTCAGTGTGTGCTCTCTGGACAGCAGGAAAGAATTCCAAGCAGTCAGAATATGCTAACATCCCGACGTGGGTGAACCATGGGATTTTGGCAAGACAGTGCGGGAAGCAGCAAGGCGATTAGCTCTTCAGTCTTGACTGAAAAGACAGAACGACTGATTAACCCCAAGTGAATCACAGTATAGCCATGTAGTCTACTCTAGGGAGCACTTTCCCAATGGCCCCAAAGGAAGAGACAACCTTTAAGTCATATACAGAATAATATTTTGGAATGAGCTCATTGACAAAACAGGGGAAATGAGTATAGAAACTTTTTTTGCAATAAACATTGTAAAGGGATTAGTTTTTAATTCACAGATCTGAGTCTTTACAGCTCAGGCGGTGAGTGAAATGATCCAGCAACAATACTTCATTTGTCATTGGATATTGTGAGTACAGCTCTTAGTAATTGATAGAGTACTCTGTTGATGTAGGGAAACAGTGATAAAAAGCAGCATTTTTTTTATTAACAATCAATCACAGAAGTGTTTATTAAATTCTCTGTCTATGCCATAGGTGTTTATTTAATACATTTGTTTGCATTGTTAACACTGAACAGTAGTTAACTGCAGACAGACAAGCAAATCCGATATAAAATCCGTGTGCAGTGAGTTTTTCTGTGTGTTGTGCATTGAGTTTCCTTTAGCAAAAACCACAACTCTATACTGTGGGCAACTGCGCTTTAAAATTCAGTTTGAAACTATCAGAGCTACTGAGACATGTCTTCATTCAGGAAGTATACATTCACGTTTATGTGGTTCGCCCACTGACGCTAATCTCTCACCCAGTGAGGTCACACATTTAAGGCAAATGCTATGGTGAGAGTACTCAGCGTCATCTCTGCAGCTTGGTGGAGCAGTGTGTGGTCAGGCAGTTAGGTCATTTTGTGGCTGCCAGATTAAAAATCACCAGTTTAACCTCCTCCTTCTCCTCCTCCACCTCCTCCTCCACCCCTCCTCCTAGCATTTCCACATTTCCAGTCTCTCTGTGGGACACAATGTATTGCATGTGAAGGCTTATGGAAAAAAGAGCAACAGCATGAGCCAAAGGCTTCAGGTTTGACCTGAGAATCATAATTAAACAAGGAGGATATTTGACTCACTTTAAAGAGAGTTGCTCTCGGCTTCTTTCCGGACGGGCTGTAATTACCAGGGCAAGTGCTGCTGAAGCTCTGGGAGTGGTCAGGATGTCTTGGCAGAACTCAGGGCAAAATAGCTTTCTGCGTAAGTATGGGTCTGCTCTTGGCCTTGTTTGAAGAGCCATTTACTGATACTACCTCACACAGAAATACACACAGACACATACATACTACGCCACAAATGGCCAGCTGAATTGCCAAGACTTTCCACCTCAAACTAAACATATAAACCTTGACTGTAACATCCCATTACAGAGCATGCCCTCTACAGTTTACAAACCTGCCATCAGCTAAAAAACTTTTCCTCTACTGTGGAGAGAGAGCAAAGGTTATTGTGTAGGCTTTTGAAGGGGTTATGCCTGGGGGTTCCACAAGAGTCCCTGTTTGTAGCTGACCTGCATGCTCTAATTTTGTTCTGGATGCTTGATTGAAAAGGTAATTTATGGGCACACTTGTAATTATGGGTCATTTTGCATATGAGTGCAATTTCAGTTTTGATAAACAAGTCTGTTTTCCTGAGCAGTGTTTATTTCTGTACTTTGATTTTTGTGTGCTATATGCATAGGGAGGGTCGAAATGAGCTGTGTTTATGGTACAGGCCACTTCTGCATTACTATAACAGGTCTTAATCCTTATGCCTACCATGGAAGTCAGAGCGTCATGAGTTTTTCCCATATTCCCAAGGTGTGCGCTGTAATCTGGAGGTCATGAATGTCTAATTTAAAGCCTAACTGTGATGCATTGGTGAAATATTTGATGTGGCTTTAAAAGTATGATACCTTTAACCTGGATGATGACAGATATTATGTCTAACTTGATTACCATTTTCTTTGGGTGAAACTGGATTTGTTACACAATATGTGTGGCAGTTATGAAGTAGCATTAAAGGCTTAATTCTGGGAGGAATCAAAGAAAGCTAAAGAGTTGTTCTTTGTTAAAAAATTGAGCAAACATAGAACCAGCAGATCTAATTAAACCCACACTGGTTCTCATATACATTCAACCCATGACTTAGAGGCACATTGATATGACACAATTTTTCCACTGTCAAAAAAAGTAAAGAAATAAATAAGGTCAATCTTAAAGTGAGTCACACAGATTAGGCCCAGTGTTGCAGGAAGAGGCAAAAGTGGACTGTAGATCACCCACACCCCTTTTCGACCAATGTGGAGCGGGTTCTTGAACCAGTTCCATTTGGGATTCTTGGAACATTTGAGCTATCTGGCAAACTGGCCCACATTTTGACCAGTTCTAAGCTGAAACAATGTAATCAAGGATGTGTCATCTATGGATTGTGTTGCGCAATGCACAGCAGACGAAAACAGTAGTAGCGAGATCACCGATTACCTGTGCGATTTTCTTCTCTTAGTAGAGAGATTTGTTTTTATCCAAAAATCAAACACGGATCAACTATTAATGATAAGATGTAGAAGAATATGATATGCAATGCGAATGGTATGTAAGATGTTTTTATTTGCAGACGTATAGCCTAAATGTGTGTAAAGAAAACTATGGAGGAAAATAAACTAAGGAAATATTTAGTCTTTTTTTCCTGGTGATTTATCACTTCCAACCTGCAGATTATGACACACCCACTACGGTTTACGCTGAAAAACCTGATATTTTTTTAGTCCCAGCTGGGAACCAACCTTGCTCAGAACAGTTCAAAATAAGGTATGCGAACAGGCATAGAACCTGTTCCACATTGATCGAAAAGGGCAAAGAGAGTTTTACAATGGCAGGGACACAGAGTCTTGGAAACTGAGTGGGGATACTTTAAGAGGAGTGCAGCACTGAGAACGTTCTTAATAGAACATTCAAACTCAACTAACATTAACAACATAATAGTTTGACTCAAGGGTTCCCCATGCCAAACCTTTTCTAACTTTCAGTTTTACTACGAATGTAAAGATACTCCCCCTAAACAAGATATTCACTTGTCATTTGGGGGGAAATAATTTATAGCAAACTATTATATATATATATCAAACTATTTGACTTGCTATTTAAATTGAAAGGGCATGGGATCATCATTTCCATACAACAGGTTGCTATTATATCATGCATGAGTCAATACATCAACAGCCTCAGACTTCCCACTATGATTTTTGCCACCACAAATGACTTCCTTTACAAGCAGTGGCAAAACGTTATTGGTGATCTTGATTTTCTGGAAGCTGTAATGAACCCCCTCCTCTTCCCCACCCCAAGGCGACACTGAAGTAAGCACCAACTCCCTGCTCTCCTGCCATTTTTCTCCCTGGAGCAAAAAAAGTAAGCACCATCCAGGGGCCTAGTTGTCACCATGGCAACCGAGGCAGCAGTTGATGTTAAGCGCCAAATTTGTTGCATTACCCCATCAGTTTCCCCTCAAGTGCCCTGCTCCATCTGCAGGGAGTCTCCATCTCAGCAGGGAAGAGGAGGTAAGAAGAGGAGGAGGATGAAATAGCAGCATCTCTGGACCTTCAGCAAGGTCCTGAACCACCCACCTAGTCTGGTATTAGCCTTTTCACCAACAGTGCCCACAGTAAGCCTCCCAGCAGGACCCCAACTTTTAGCAGCCTGTAAAAGAGCCATTTTATTGCACTGTATCTGTTATTTATTTCACACCCTGAGTAAGCGAATCACAAGCAATTGGCCTATGCAGCTGCTTGTGCCAGGTTCAACTGCAAGATGTTTTGCCGCCCATACTTGGCCCATTCGGCAGAGAACGGCTGCTAATTATGACTGGTTCCCTCATTGGTGGGACTAGATCCAAGGAGACACCTGGGTACTGGCTGAGCCAGGAACCACCCCCTGCAATCTCCAGCAACTGCAGAAAACATGATTAAATCCCTAGCCTCTTGGGGGGTTTGATGACAGTACAACAAACATTTACATAAGCAGTCTCATTTTAGCAGCCGAAAAGAGAGTGGGGTGACATCAGAGAGTAGTAAATTATCATCAGCTTTATATGTAAAGTAAAGACACCTCCATCAGTTCGAGCATTGCCATTGTTATTATTGCTTGCATCTGCTGGAAACCAAATAATGGAGACTGGTCACATTTCATCAAACTGCAGGAATCAGGTTTGTAATTTGAACTGTACATCTTCTTTGAAATGTGACATCACTGCTTTTAGACTCACATTTTGTATATTTGCCAGGGGGTGAAAGCTGACATCTGGGCAGGGTGTGGGCCGAGGCATAGTTAAACTGACTTTTATTTACATGCCTGCATTTTGTTTGTGTTTGCGTGCCATTTTTCAAGTTGTTTTTGCATGACAGGCCATTTCACTGTAATTGTCAGACTTAAACAGAAACACTGAAGGATGATCTGCAAAATCTGGCGGAATGCCATTTTCACCAACAGACAGACAGAGCCTCACATGGTAACACTAATACGTCACAAATCTTCTAGCTTACCTAAACTGGGTCCTAGTAACAGGAGAACCCCCACCGTATCACTAAATCCATTACTACATCTTACTTGCAGCATGACCCAAAGGCCATACTGTTGCCTTATGAAGCCGGCTATGTCCAGACCGGGTTGCTGAGGGGAAGCGCTATCTCACAGCTGTTAGATGAGAACTCTGAGATCTTCCTGCATAAATTTCACTGATATCACCTCCATCAGAGGGCCATAAAGCTGATTTATTATAAATACAGATCTCTTGTGTTTACTGCATGCATTCTTGTGCCTGCAACATCGTCGAAATGAGCACTTGCAGGTGCTCAGTGTCTGTCTAAGTGGGGCAGACTGAGGAAGAGATACATACTGACAAAAAAACCAGAAAAAGGAAAAAGGAAAAACAGAGCAAAAGAAAGAGAGGGAGAGATGAAAGTGGCTAGGAGTGGATAGATAAATAAGAAAGGATAAAAGACAGAGGGCATTCAACAGTGAGAATAAAGGAAAATGGGAGAGAAAAAGAGAGAGAGATAAATTAAGGCAAAGGGGTAAGAAAACATGGCAGCCATCAGACTGGTGATTAAGCTGAGGCAGAGTTGATAAAGACAATGTGCTACGTGTTATGTTACTTGGATCGCCGCGTGTTCTCAGCCCACTGAATATGTCTAAGGACAGGGATGGTGGATTGGGGGGTGGGAGGGCATGGTTGGGTCGTGGATAGGGTGCTATTTTTTTATTTTTAGATTTAATTTTTTTTTTTATTTGTTACAAGTAAATAACATGCATCATTGATACTGGGGTAAGTAGGAGTGAAAAAAACAAATTCTTTATTGTTGTAATTATAATCATACAATAATAATAATACTGTTATGTTATGATATTATATTAATGTTATTGTGTGTATTATTGTGTGTATAATTCCTTACTGTGCCCAATTATTCAGTCCAGCAATATAACAAGACTGCTATATTTCCAGTGCATCAACTATATCTTGAGGCATTACCTATATCTACTTAGTGTCTGACCTCACACCAGAATAAGCCTGAGGCCCAAATACAGTCACATATCAAAAGTGCGTCAGTTCATATCAAATTGCTATCAATTGTTTTCTGAATAACAATATCACAGACAAACTGGGAGGAGAGGAAAAATAGGTCTTGGCATAGTGTTGAAAAAAAACATTAAGCAGTTTAACAACAACAAAGGGCAGAACAGAAAAAAGGGAAATGCGAGAAATTCCAGAAATGTGAGGGAGCTGGTTGGTGTGGATACAGAAGGAGATTCGACCAAACCCAACAACAGACTTTACAGCTGATGAGGGTACTGTGTGAAAGAGAGACAGAGAGAGTTAGTCAGCTATTCAAACCTCCAACAGACTTTGGTACTACAGGGTTCCAACAGAACCTGCTGCACAAAAGTGTCACCCACGGATTAATATGATAATAAGCAACAGGTTAAAGGATGGCTGAGAGTGAGAGAATTGCTAAAATATTTACCTAAATTTAATTAACAATATTAATCCTACATGATTAATTCTACACATATAGCTTTAATTAATCATTGAACAAAAGACATTATGAATTCCATAGATTTGTTTGTCATGATTTGAGTTTGTCGAGATCTCTAACAGTGCAATCTAGATCCTCTTCCTGCAGACTGAGGCATCAAATCCGCACTGTGCCGTCATTCCACTAGGCCTGCTCTGGGCTGTACATGATGAATGCACTGAGATTTCATCTCTGTGGTTGTTTCACTCATTGCCTGCACTCAATTAGCTTTCTGGATGCTTGTGGAACATTTTTGTTGGTGCTAGAGGCACGGGATGAGAACAGAGAGAGATAAGATGTGGCCCAGAGAGGAGAATTTCAAGCATTTCGAGACTCCAAGTAAAAGAGCAGCTTGTAAGTATGTCAGAGGTTCTTAGGGACATGTGTTGAACTAGCCAGAATGGCTAGACACATAAGCTGGTCAATCCCTGGGTGACTGAGAGTGAGTGGATTTGTCTGAGGTCTTGGTCACCATGAGGGGCAGAATGGCTGAAGACCCTGATGGAGACTCCAAGGGAACGGGCATCCCTCATCACCACCGCACACCCAGGCTGCTGGAGCACAAAACAATTAGCCAGTGTGTGAACAAGGCCTTGTTTATTGACTTAGTGGAGAGACTTTATTAACCCAGGCTGCGTTGAATGGGAGTCACCTGCTGTTCACACTTAGGCCGTTATTGTGAATAGGGCTGGAGACAGGAGGGCCCTTATGATGTCCACTAAAGCCTGCTGTTCCTTTGTCCAAACCACCTTTAACCAGCAATAGAATAGTTCAGCGTGCATAGCAACACGACTTTTATACAGCAACATTGTGGGACAGACAGTCTCAATCACTTGTCAACGATGCAATTACACTAGCTGTCACCAACTTCTGTTAAACTATATTGCATGTGTCAAATTAGCACTGCTTTGGCATTGTTTCTCTTAGATGCTTTAACCAGATTCACAAGTCCCTTGCACATAATCCGTATTACAATATATGATGTTCAGTAAAGCTATGTCAGGTCTTTCATGTGGTGTAAATGTGTTTCACTACTAGTTTTAAATGCAAGGTGACATGTCCATGGCAGGCAAGGATTCGAGACTCATCCCAGTGAGTGAGATTTCCTCTAAAGTGCATGGTGTCAATAGCTGACTTTCAGCAAGACAGATAAAAACACAACAGCCTGGTTTTTATCTGCCTCCCAGGGACTAGTGCTGCAGATAACAGCTATTACACCGACAACCGGGAGGCGTGTGGAGATGCGTGGGCTTATCTACAGCTTCCAGTAAACTCTGTGTATGTGTGTATATGCATGTGTGTGACCTATTATGTCGTTTCTTTGCATGCAACAATGTTTCTCCAAGTCTGTGTGTATTTATTTGGAGCTTGAACAGGAAATTAGGTAATTGGAAACCAAGCAAAAAGCCAGGCAAACATTCACAAATATTCATGCTGCGGACATTTACCCCTTAACCTGATTTAAACCCAGTTCAACTGCCTGAACATAAATGATGATGTACAGGTTTTCAAGCAATAAATGTAGTCTCAACTCAGACTCAAGATGTGGGACTTGTGAACAATCTTTATTTTTTACATTTATTTAGGCTATATTGGTATAGTGCTGTAAAATTAACACGTTAACAAACACACTAATGTGTTATTAAAAAAATTAACAGCATTAAAAATTGTAACGCAGACCAGCAGCACCCTGGTCTGTTGCTGAACACAAACATTCCCAAATTGACCGCTACATTACTCGTATAGGCTGCATTCCAATTACAAGCTGTATCCCTGCTCCCTACACGCTACACAGGGCACAGAATCCCAAGTGCTCTTTATAGGGAACTCGGCCACTAAAAAACGGCTCTGTTTGGAACGTGCTGCAACGTCATCAACAGTGGACAGCATCGGAGTCACGCGTTCATTACAGCCCTCTGCTGTATTTAGCATGATAAATCAAACAACACTGTCCAGACATATTTTGTGTTTACTGTGGGTGATGTACAGTATTTTAACTTTTTAATGTATGTTTTGGTCATCATTTCCCATGTACAGTACAGTGCTCTGATCTCTCGTGTTCAGTGTTGGGATCGTCTAGCTCGTTAGCTATCATAAACATTGCAAAATTGAAAGGAACAATGGAGAACTAAGAAGATGTAGGTCTTTTTGGGTTGCTTTACTTTTGTATGTTAGTTTAATGAACAACAAGAGATGTCAAAGGTGACGGATCCACATAACACATACGCAAACTCCTTCCTCCTCCTGTAGCAGCTGGTCTCTGAGGTAAAATCGAATCAAGCCAATCATATAGCAGCAGCACACCAGAACTTATAGCGAAGTGATATACCCATGGTCCCTAGCTCTCTACACACTGTGCAGTTCCCTTTAAAAAATGAAAAGACATAATCTTTTGATATTTCACTTTTATCAGATAGAATGAAGTGAATAATGAGGCAACATTCAAGAATCATTTCTCTTAAAATAGACCAGTAATGAACGGCAACAACATTTTTAATTTCTCCACGATGCCTACCTGCATGTACAACACAAATCAAAATGTGTGTTAAAACCCGAAATTGAAGCTTGATTAATAAAATTTATCAGCTATAGTTTGGCACATGAACATTAAGGAAATATCTAATGAGCTGAATGTCATTTCATTCCTTATTATCATGAGTAAATTTAAGTATATGTGTGGCCACAGATGACACAACCATAAGAGACTTGGACTTGGAAAAAATGACTGCCTGTCTCACACACATGTAGATAACTCTAAACTTATCTGCACCTGGAGGAGCTGTATGTCTGTACCAAACATTAAATGGATTTTACCCTGCCAGGTGATGACACTTCTCCCATGGGACTGCCATGAAACCAGAAGAATGCAAGACATTTTCCATAGACACATAATAATGACAAAAGTCTTTAGTTTTAGTGATCTTATGGTAAGTAGATAGATATAGTAAAATACTAGTTGCAGTACCTACGTAGATGAGTCCTTGATTACTTGAATTGATTTTTAGACTTGTGTATTTATTCTGAAAATAGTAGCTCAAACAAAGAAACTACTTTTTAATCTACTGATCATATTATGCATGCACAGGAAATTTTAATTCTAGCAGCATTTGTCTTTAAATGTTATCAAACGTTATTGGTAGACATTCTCCTACCTTCCATATACCATATGGTATAACCCTAATAATAATATAATTATATAATTCCATATACCATATTGGTTAACTTTAAATTGCTCTTACATCAAATGAATGTGTGTGAATGGTGCCCTGTGATGGACTGGTACATCATTCAGGGTGTTTTCCTGATTCACACCCAGTATGCCTATAATAGGCTCCATAGTCCTAACCAGGAAAAAATGCTTACTGAACATGAACGAATGGCTGTGACAGAAAATCAGTCACTATTAATGCAAGTAAAAAATGTAATGAAATGAAGTACTATCGAGTAAAATGTGGGGCATGGCTCTGCACTGAGAGCAGACAGACAGCTTATATTTCTTCATGTCCAGACCTCTGCTCACCTCCTACACATATATAAAATGTAGCAAAACTTATGTAAGCTTATTTGAGTAAAAAGCCAGACTTTGCATGGTGTGGCATTGCAGAATATAAACAGATATCATTATTGAAGCCGTTATTGCTTTTTACCTCTCTGGATCTGTTTAATCTAAAAGGAGACAGAGAATGAAATGGTTTCTGTGGTGCCTTTCAAGAGAAAGGCCTTTGAGAAAGAAGTGGACAAGGCTAGGGAACAGGCATGAGGCCAGATTCCAGAGCTAACGTATAATCAGCCTAGGACATGTATAATTATATCTGAGACGTGAAAGAACAGAAGGGAGTGAGAGGAGAGGAAGCAGGGAAGAGATACACAGTAGCAGAAGAACCAATGCTGCTTAATATTTGTTTTCTGTTTGGAAAATTAAGAATGTTTATGATGGCTAAAGTGCTGGTTAGGCGGTTTAGAAAGGCACAACATCTACTACATACAGCGCTCGCTCCTTATATCCAGTTAAACATGTATACTTACAGAAACACAAGGGCCTTCAATTAACATAATTATTAATAAGGTTTTTTATGGTATGTCTGCACCTATATAACCTTTATGGTAGTGACCTATATAACCATGGTAGTGAACACTTTGGCTATTTTAGTTTTTATAAGTAAACACTACTGTTTTTGAGGAGGAAAAAGAAAAATGCATTTTTCCCAATGGGGGCCAGCCAAACGTCCCAGCAGATCAAAACAGATATCAGATATTCCTTTCTTTGTTGGGACTTTTGGGCCCCACCAAGATGCCCACACACAGACATACACAGTCACCTTTCATGCACAGATCTCTCCTCCAATCCACAGGCATACAGAGAGTTTATGGTGGTTAGGCCCTGCAATTCTGTCCTTTAATTCAGCACTATTGACTGCTGCCTGTTCAAATGCTGTACTGCATTTCTAACTGACTAATTAGCTATGCCTGTGGTCACCAACAACTCCAGTGGACTTTCCTAAGAAGAAACTGATTTCAGCTCCAGCTCTGAAAACCAAATGATTCCCAGAATGTCTTGTCTGTAATTGGAATGAACTTGCTGACTTGGTAACTGACCGTAGCCATAAATACCTGTTTTCCTTTGCATCACCTGTGCAAAGATTGTGGCCAAACCTCTGATTCTCACCTGGCAAACTCTCTCTAGTTTCCTTTTTCCCACAATTCCTAGCTGGCCTGATGTCACACTATTTCCATAAATATGCCATGTGTATTTTCTCTGTTTTTCCTCAACAACAATCTATTGAATTGGAAAATACTTACTCAGTAATAAAGGTACCCACCCTAAATCTATCCCAATCCCCTCATTCAAGCATCTGCATAAGACAGACTCTTTCTCCAGCCTGGTTGATGGATCACAGGTAGGGAGTGTATGGCGTGTGTGTGTGTGTGCATGCATGTGTGTGTAGGCCACAGACAGGGTCGGCAGAAGGAACGTTAATCACACCTCTCCTGTCAACAACAAAGAGACAGCCTCCTTCAGCAGCAGAGCCATAAAAACTCTCTGAGAAGGTGTCAAAAGAAAATGCAGCAAAACTGACGATGAAATTTACGAGAGAATGGGAGGGAAGAGAAACAGCATTTTGAACTAAAGTGCAATAATTACACAGCACGATCATAGTGTAACACCTTGTTTTCCCTAAATCTTAAAATATCAAATGTCTAGTAGTTATTTATGGAGTTCTCTTTACCAGACACTTGTATTTTGAGTCATCCATAAAGAGAGCACTGTAGTTATAACATCTTTTTGGGAGCATGTACTAAATAGATGAGTGTGAGAAGAAGTGTGCTGTGTGAAGACGCAGATGGAAGCTGGCATGTTTAGTGTAGCACTATAATGAGGGCTGCAGTCTGGCCAGTATCACTGAGTTCATTTACCCTTAGTGGCTGTTCGAGTCAGTGAGATGTTCTCCCACCCTCTTCTTTTTCCTTGCTTTTGGCCAGTACAAATGTGTTGTTTCAAGCTTCACTGACAGAAACTCAAGACTTTCATGAAGTGACCAGACCATGACCTTTTCCTGGGTTATGTTTCGGAGGAAAGAACAGATCTTGAATTTTTCCTGCAAAAGAAAACATGGTTGGGACTTGAGATTCTCTCGCGCTGTTCATTAATGTCCACACAGCAGAGATCACAGCCATTCCTCCGCCATTCCAACCTTATTCCTGACATACAACCCCCAGGCCTACAACCTTCTAACCTCTCTTGGTCTTTCTCGCTTTCTCACTTGCAATCTCCCTCTAACACAACCATTTTTACTCTCGCCAAGGCTAATACCATATATTCTTATATGAAGTAAAACCATACATAATTTATCTCATTCTGCATTTCTAAAAGCTGCTTCTCCCATCTCTTTTTCACCTCTCTTTGAATCCAATGCCAAGAATGAAAAGGCATGCCTTCTTCATAAACAGTTACACAAAACAGCTGGACTGTTAATTTACCTTTTTAACAAATATGTCCAGAACTCTATTAATAACCAGAAACCTAGTTCCTCCTACTTTTTGTTTAAGCTAAACAGATTCCTCTGACAGCTTATTGGGGCAGTGTTTCACAGCGCTTAAGTGGCATGGAATAAATAACGGAGGAAGCTGATGGGCTGTAGTGAGCCCGGGGCAGGAAGTGACATAAAGGGAACGACTATGAGCAGCAGTTGTTTTGAATCTGGTAAATTCTTCTCAGGAACAAAAATGAGAGAGCGAATAAGAAACAAAATGTAATTTGATTAAGGTAATTGCCCACAGCAGCATTTGCAATTCTAAACAAGTTTCATCCCCCAGCCCCAGATGTAAACACTGTGTGCCCTTCGACCTGTGGAGTAAACATCTGCTACAAGATAAGTTTTCACCCTCACTGGCAGCGTGGTTGACATGACATTCATAAACACAATTTGATCTTAAAAGCAACATCCGGTAAATGACCTCCACACCCCCTCGCCCCCTCCTTCCATCTCCTCCTTCAGCCAGTATACTGTGTAACAGACCACTGGAGTCCTACAAAACATCTGTACTCATATTCACTAAATATAACCTAATGAGCAAAAAGGTCTAAATAAAACACACAATCAGGTCTGTGTGGCTACTAAACATGATAATGCATGTGTTTATGCACAGATTGCATATTTGTGTCTTTTGTTTGTACATTATACTGTATATGCTCAGCTCTGCAGAGATCTGGTTCACCAGTAGGTGTAGCCACATGCAGCACACAAACTGACACTGACCCCCTACTGAGAGGACGACCCTGACTCAGGAATATATCCGGAGCCCTGCCTCATAAACCCACCAAGTGATGGAGACAGAGAAACAGAAGCAAAGCAAAGAAGAATCGAACAAGAGGGGATGAAGCAAATTAATTAAGTCACAGGCGCAGGAGGTACCAGCTGACTTTTCTCATGTCAAAGAGAATCTAAACACAGAGAGATTCAGACAGGCTGGAGAGGTGGCTAAGGAGAGGTGAGGCAAAGATGATGGGCTACAGAGAGAGGCCCTCGCTGACCAGACCACCGCTGAGAATAGGGGCAGTCTGTCAAGACAGACGACTTCCTATTTCACTCTGATTATCCCCCAGAGGCCCTCCAACAGTACTATAAAAACCTTCTCATTAAGAAGAGTCACTTTATAGGATCTTAATGAGTCTAGGCTACAGAGACAGGGAAGAGAGAGTGAAAGAGTGCATGTGTTCTTGTTTACCAGTGTGTTGAATATGACTGTTACGCCAGTGCTTTAGGGGAATGGGGGTTATTATTATTATTATTATTATTATTATTATTACACTGTAAAAACACTACTTAAAAAGTATGTTAACTATTTACATTCAAAATACTTTAAATATAAAGTTAACAGAACAACATCTGTGTCTGACATTAAGTTAAATAAACACTAAATTTTGAGTGCAGCCTGGATACTTTTGTTTTGTTGCAATTCTTTTACATTTTTATTATTATTATTATTCATACATTCACTTATCTTCAGTAACCACTTTACTCTGGTCAGGTCTGTAGTGGAACTTATTCGAGGAGCACTATTCTGGGTGCGAGGCAGAAATACATACTGGATGGGATGATAGTCCATCACATGGCAGCATAGAAGTGTGCATTTACATGCTCATTCACACATAGGGTGAATTTTAGCATAGATTATCTCCCTACCTAATTTTATTATATCAGTCAGTCATTTTCTATACCGCTTATTCCCAGTTACGGGGTCACGGGGGAGCCGGTGCCCAGCCGGCAACTCTGA
>JAOTRJ010000002.1:16099083-16119159 GCA_028564905.1 Leptodoras praelongus | reverse complement strand
AAAGATACAATCACCTTTTATGTAGATAAGTACAAAAAACTACAAAAGAATCTTTATGATAAGTGCCCATTTTATTAAAAAATTGAAAGGTTAAAAGGTTAACGGTTAAATGCTTTTGCCAAAGTTCACATAACAGTTCTTGTTGTTTGTTTGGGCTTTTTTGTTTGTATTTTGTTTGTTTTGCTGTGCTTTGCTAGGTCGACCTCATTTTCCAGTTCTTTTATAATCTTTGTACTGTCAAATGTAATTGATACCATTTAGCTACAATCAATTAATGTAGACCTTATTATTACAACAACAGACTTTTGAAATGCATCCCCACCCTGTTGATGGAATTAGGTTATCCATTTTTAAATATTAAAATCCCCCTTGAGGCCAAATTATCACAAGATACCAGGCTTGCCATGTAACAATCCCTGAGAACACTGGTTGGAATTAAAAATGATATGAAATGGTGCACAGCTAAAATACAGTTCTTAATGACAATTGAAAGTGACAGACATTTTACATTTTACAAAGTACACATGTATTAATGTATTAATGTGTTAATGATTGAGACCACTCTAAAATGTAAAATTGTTAATGCTTTGTTCAGGTAAATAACTTACTAACTAATTACAATATTCTGTGTAGGATTCCAGGCTGTTTTAAAGACCAAATGCTTAGAAACAGAAAACCTTTTTAATGGTTCGTCAGACAGTTAACAGTTCTTAGTTTACTAAAATCTGATCTGTTTTTATCTTTCTACATAGGAATTTTAAGGATTCCTCTTGCAACTTTATTTCATATCATCCATTGTGTGTTCATAGAGCAGCATGATGTTCTTTACATAAAGTCTAGCATTGTAGCCTCACAGCTCCAGGGTCCTGGAAACTTGGGTTATTGTCTGTTCAGAGTTCTCAACATGTTTACGAGTTTCCGGTTTCCTCCTTCTGTCCATAAACATATGTTAGGTAGATAGGTAACATAGATAGGTAAATTGTTTATGTTTAGCCTGAAGGTGTGCGAATGGTGTCCCATCTGGGGTGAATTCTCCTGCCTTGTGCCCAGTGTTCCTAGAATCCCCACAATCCTAACCAGGATAAAGTGGTTACTGAATATGAATGAACAAACACATGGATTAATGTATCTTCCTGGTACACTGCATACTTCTTCTTTATATATGGATAATAAGGAGTAACTAAATGTGCAATTTCTGCATTTCTCCTCTCACAGAGTGAAAAATAACTTCTTTTTCAAATATGAAGCGTGCAAAATCCCGTGGCTCTAAGGATGATGGGAAAGGTAAGAACTATAATTTTCAATTCAAACTTCATTCCATCAGTCATTATACAATGCTTCTTCGATCTTGTTTTTATTTCTCATTACAAATGCATGCATGATCATGCAAGTAAACCAAATGCAATAAACTAACAAGTGACATCACATTAACTCTCCACTGTCTGTTGGTATTCTAAGATGAGCCAGCCATCCTGGAGACAGAGGACTTGGACAGAAAGTTTGGCAGAGCACCAGACCCTGACACCATTTCACTGGCCTCTGTCACTGCTGTTACAACTAATGTTTCTAACAAAAGGTGAGCATGCATCTAAACTCAAAATATTAAACACCCCATACGATAGTGAAGTGTAACAAATATGCATATTGATTTACATTATTTATTTTATTTTTATATTCCAGATCGAAGCCTGACATCAAAATTGAACCTAGTGTTGGAAGACTGATGGATTTCCAAGTACGTTAAATAGCATGCATGTCTATAAATATTCATTTTTAACATTTACATCAGTTGTGGACATCAATTCTCATGGTGGATTAAATGATTTCAGATAATTAAACAGAAAAACTAAAATGTGTCAGTAAATGTCAGCTGAAATTGAATTTAACTACATCCACTACATAATTGTCTTGTCCTTAAATCCTTATAATTTCTATGTATATGAATGTATTTTAGATCAGTGTTACAGTTATTGAGGCTCGACAGCTAGTGGGCTTGAACATGGATCCAGTGGTCTGTGTTGAAATCGGTGATGAAAAAAAGTACACTTCAATGAAGGAGTCAACCAACTGCCCTTACTACAATGAGGTAATGTTGATTACCAGGGATATGAACATATTTTTAAGGAAATATTATTAAAACCTATAGGGAACCATCTCTATAGGGTTCTATATAGAACATTTAAAGGGTTCCTGTAAAGGTTGTTATCATACTAATATACCACATCAAACTAATATATTTATGCAATTTGATTTCAGTGAAATAACTCAACATTTTCCATTTACACAATTTTAATTGATTTCTTGTGCCTCACCCTTTTTAGTACTTTGTCTTCGAGTTCCATGTTCCTCCCGATGTCATGTTTGACAAGATCCTGAGGGTGTCAGTAAGTTCTATTTTGAAGCTACTCAAAATCATGTTTAATGATCCTTTTTCAGCCATAGAAAGATAACCTTTCTTTACCATAAAATAACTTCTTTAAAGGTAATCCACTCTAAAAATCTTCTGCGAAGTGGAACAATGGTTGGTGCCTTCAAGATGGATGTGGGAACAGTTTATTCACAGCCTGGTAACTTCTGCCTAAGCTGAATATTTTATTCGATAGTCAAAGTAAAAGCATTTCACATAATGTACCTGTGGCTAGTCTGCTAGAAAGTTAGTTAAAAAAAAGGTCCCTCCTTCACAGATCACCAGTTCTATCACAAATGGGCCGCTTTATGTGATCCTGATGACATCACTGCGGGGTGTAAAGGCTATGTAAAATGTGACGTTGCGGTGGTTACAAAAGGTGATAACATCAAAACTCCACACAAGGCGAATGAAACTGACGAGGACGACATTGAGGGGTACAAGGAAAATCTACTTTATCACACAAAAATTGCCTACAGTAGTGAAAAAAACTAAATATTTCATTCATATCTTATTTTTTGTTTAAGGAATCTTCTGTTGCCAGAAGGCGTTCCAGCTGACCGTCAGTGGGCCCGATTCTATGTGAAAATCTACAGAGCTGAAGGCTTACCTAAGATGAACACCAGTATTATGGCTAATGTGAAAAAGGCATTTATTGGTGAAAATAAAGACCTGGTGGACCCATACGTGCAGGTGCAATTTGCTGGTCAAAAGGTGAGTTTTATTTTGACCTTTTAACATTCATTTGTCTACACGCACACTTTAGTATTGGTATTTTACAACTGGCCTCTTTCTTGTAATGTGTAGGGGAAAACCGCTGTCCAGAAAAGCAGCTATGAACCAATCTGGAATGAGCAGATCATTTTCACGGAACAATTTCCACCACTGTGTAAGCGAATGAAGGTTCAAATCCGTGATGCAGACAAAGTGAATGATGTGGCTATCGGAACACATTTCATTGACCTAAGAAAGATCTCAAATGATGGAGATAAAGGTGCATATTACATTTGGTTGATATTTTATATTTTAATATAATGTAATATCAGATTCAAATTTATGGGATGATCATTTGATTTCTTACCAGGATTTCTCCCAACTCTGGGGCCGGCTTGGGTGAATATGTATGGTTCAACACGGAGCTACACCCTCATGGATGAGTATCAGGATCTGAATGAGGGAATGGGAGAAGGAGTTTCGTTTCGGGCCCGTCTGCTGATCAGCCTGGCTGTGGAGATTCTGGACACGTCCTCTCCAGAGATAATGAGTTCTCCTGAGGTACAAGTGGAAGGAGTGCCGAACATTTCAGAGGTAAGGTGATCCAAAAATAGGAACAACCATTACTTGGCAATTACTTTGAATTATTGATGCACTTTTTTAAATGAATATTCTACATTATTCATTTAGAACATCCATTACCAGTATTATCTTCACACAGTAAGATAGAGACACTTTAGAGTTAACATTTAAAAAACATTATGCATTATTATATTAATTAAATTATTAAAATAGCTATATTGTAATACAAGATAAAACTTTATATCAGAGGTACCGATTTTAACTGTAATAATGTCTTTGATGGTTCAGTAAAATGTTCACTGTGTGCCTTCTTTTCTAGTCAAAGCTACTTTATTTTGGTCTTGCAGATCATATTGCTTACTGTTTGCTTTCAGAAAATAGCTTGAAAGAATTTGATTTATTTCATGTTTGTTTCTATAATACATTGTAAAGATAATTCTGTACAAACTTTATAGCTTGATTAAGGCTAGAAGTGAATGTATGTTTTCATAAGCTTGGGAATGGCATATGCAAATTGTTTCTATTTAAGTGTACGTGTAAGTATACTTTTATTATATAGTCAGATATATGTATGATAGTACAGAAAGTATGGAAAGTTCAATAATACCAAAGGAAAAGGTATATTTATGTATTTATCTTTGTATCCTTAAATCTAGAATGCCACTGGAAAAATTGAGGAATTTTTCTTGTTTGGAGCCTTTCTTGAAGCAACAATGATAGACAGAAAGATTGGTGACAAACCTATCAACTATGAGGTGACAATAGGTAACAGCAAAAACATTCAAACAACAAATTAACATTCACCATCCTATATTTATCCAAATAACTAAAAAGCCGAAGTAAAAAAAGATCTACTTTATATTAGGAAATTATGGCAGTGATGTTGATATCCCTACCAAACCAAGAACAAAGAAGTCAAAGAAAGGAGAAGGTGACGAAGAGTCCGAACTCATCCAAGCCTCCAGTGATGATGAGGTGGCAGATGATGGAGAACTGACATCAGTGTCCACCACACCACCAATGAAGCCAGTCATCACTGACAGGTATGTCAAAATCTCTATTGAAGTAAAGACATGTCTGTCACACTGCAATCACTGTTATTATTTGTCATTTTCTATTTATTCCACAGGAACTACTTTCATCTTCCATATTATGAGAGAAAGCCCTGCATTTACATCAAAAGCTGGTGGCAAGATCAGAGAAGAAGACTATACAATGCCAACATAATAGACCACATTGCAGATAAGTTGGTAGGTTATATATTTTAAATATCTGAATACATTTTTTAATCTTGCATCACCATTCATGGTTAGATATCTAAAACTGATTCTGATATTGTTTTATTACTTAAAAGGAAGAAGGACTGAATGATGTTCAGGAGATTATTAAAACTGAGAAAGCTTTTCCTGAACGTAGGCTCAGAGGAGTTCTGGAGGAACTGAGTAACAGCTGCAGGTTTGAAATTTTTTTCCCACAATGCACTCTATATCTGGGTTCCCCAAATCTTGTTGTGGACGGCTTGAGTAGAAAACAGGGAAATTTCCCTTCACAAAGATCTGATTTAATGCACCAGTCAAATACTAGGCTTAGAAGGTACATTAGAGCAGGAAAATCAGCAAACCAGCCATCCCTGAATACTATTTGGTACCCATGCTTTAACAAAGTATACTGCACCAAATAAATGTCATAATGACATAGTGTTATGATGCATTATCACAAACTAAAATAACTTCTCTTTTAGCAACTTTCTAACACTGGCAAACCAGGACCAAAGCCAGACAGGGATCACAAAGTTGGATCGAGAAAGGCTGAAATTATGCATGTGGGAGCTGGTAGGGTCCTCAAAGGAACCACAACATACACAAGCTTTATATATAGTTAATCTTTCATTTGTACGTTGTAATTTTTCTACAGCTAAACTGTTGAATCATGTCATTAGGAAACCATGGGCCAACAAGCAAAGGCGATGAGATCTCAAGTGAAAAAGAAAACTGTCAGGGATAAAGTCAAATTGGCATATAACTTTCTTCACAAATTAAGATTCCTGTCTGATGAGGTAATACAAACTACTACAAATGGTTCTATTGGCCTGTATTATTTGATAGTCTAAAAGTGGAAACCAATACAATATGTAAAATCTGTTTTATTGCAGCCTCAACACAGTGTTCCAGATGTTTACATATGGATGGTCAGCAATGGAAAACGCATTGCATATGCTAGAGTGCCCTCCAAAGACATCCTTTTCTCTAATGTGGAGGAGGAGATTGGGAAGGACTGTGCAAAAGTCAAGACCATTTTCTTCAAGGTGGGATTCAGTCTAGTAAAGAACTCATTTCTCATATACCCAAGAACTCATCCAAGATGTTGACTGAAACATCTTAAATCATTCTATATAATAATTCTACAAATCACATTTCCATAAAAGTTGGTACTTGTTCTAAAAATGCAGTAAAAACTAAAAACTGTAATTTGTTAAAGCACAATATGAAAAACAATAGAATATGTCACCTGCAACACACTCAATAAAAGCTTGGACAGAAGCAAAATAAGACAATGTTGTACAGGAACACTGTTCTGGAAGTTTCCACAATTACCAGTTTAACTGATAACAGGTGATGTCATCAAGACATCAGTATAAAAGGGGCATCCAAGAAAAGGCTTAGCCTTTGCAAACAAGGATGGGTCATGGTTTAACACTTTGTGCCAAATTTCATGTTGTCAGTCAGTTCAGATACAATGTTTCTCAGCACAAGATTGCAAAGAATTTAGGTCTTTCACCATCTACATTTCATAATATCTTGGAAAGGTTCAGGGAGTCAGGCAAAATGTGCATGACCATCAAGCAGGAGGTATTGTTTGAGAAACTGTCATGCTACTGTGATGGACATAGCCATGTGGGCTCAGGAGTACTTTGGAAAATCACTGTCACTTAACACAGTCCACCACTGCATCAGGAAATGCAACCTGAAACTGTATTAACCTGAAACCACACAAGGTTCAGACGAGTCCAAGTTTTAGCTTGTTTTTGGGAACAAAGGACATCGAATTCTACATTCCAAAGATGATAAAGACCATCCAGACTGTTACCAATGAAAAGTGCAAAGACCAGCATCTATGATGGCATGGGGGTGCATCCGTGCCCACGGAATGCATGATCTGAATACATGTAAAGGTACCATTGATGGAGAGGCTTATATTGCTGTTTTGGAGAGACATATGTTGCCATTAGTTCGACATCTTTTCCCAGGAACTCCATGTCTATTTCAGCTGGACAATGCCAGGCCTCACTGTGCATGAGAGTTTAAAAGAAAAGGTGATGTGGCCCAGTGGTAAACATGACTCTTTTTTGAGTGTGTTGCAGGTATCAATTTCTAAATTAGTTTATATTGAACAAATAGAATGAAGTTTATCACTGAAAACACTGTCTTTGTCCTTTTGTCTGTTAAATAAAAGTCTGACTGAATTAACAAATTACAGATTTCAGTTTTAATTGCAGTTTGACTTTTCTGGAAATGGGGTTTGTAACTATTTCTCTATTTATTTCTCTAGCTCCCCGGTAAAAAGGGCTTTGGACCAGCAGGCTGGACGATCCAAGCCAAGACTGAAATGTACCTATGGCTGGGTTTAAATAAACAGCGCAAAGACTTCTTGAACGGACTACCAAATGGATTTGAAGAGAACAAAGCTGTCAAAGGCCCAGGAATGCACTCATCACCACCTATCAGCTTGATCTACACCAGTAAACAGAATCTATTTGGCTAACAACATAAATTAAAGTTAAATCAGATGTAACTGTATCTATAAACTTACTATTTGAAATTGCTTGTAACAGTGAAGCAAGTCTTCCAACTGAGAGTGCACATGTACCAGGCAAGGAGTCTGTTTGCTGCAGATAGCACAGGTCTTTCAGACCCCTTTGCCAGAGTCTTTTTTTCAACTCACAGCCAGGTCACAGAGGTAAGAGTCTCCTCTTTATAATATTTTTTTTACCTTCAACATAAAATGTTTCATTCATACAGTATAAATAATTTCATGTGATTCCCTTCTCCCAGATTGTGAATGAGACCCTCTGCCCCACATGGGATCAACTTCTAGTATTTGACAATGTTGAATTATATGGTGAGGCTAGTGAGCTGAGGGATGACCCTCCAATTATTGTCATTGAGATCTATGACCAAGACAATATGGTAAGCTAGTAAATGCTGTAACATTCTGGTAGTATGCTCAAAACAAGTCAGTGCTGACAATGCACATTTTGATCTATTTGTAGGGCAAAGCTGATTTTATGGGAAGGACATTTGCAAAGCCAATAACTAAGATGTCAGATGAGCATTATGGACCACCACGATTCCCTCCTCAGCTAGAGTACTACCAGGTGTACCGTGGAAACTTCACTGCTGGTGAAATGCTTGCAGCTTTTGAGCTACTGCAGGTTATGAGACTATAGTGATAAAACTAAGAGGTTTTTTAAATTGTATTAATGCAACTGAAGGTAATTAAATGATACAATTTTCAACAAATATTTTAGATTGGACCAGGTGGAAAGGCTGATCTCCCCCCCATAGATGGACCCACAGATATGGACCGTGGTCCAATTCTGCCCGTTCCAATCGGCATTAGGCCAGTCCTCAGCAAATACCGCATTGAGGTGAAAAGCTCTTTTCCACATGCAAGCATGTGGTGTTATAAATACAGTATATTTCAAAGGCAAAGCATTAATAATATGAGTTCATTTTTCTGCAGATTTTATTCTGGGGCCTGAGGGACCTGAAGCGAGTAAACCTTGCCCAAGTTGACAGGCCACGTGTGGACATAGAATGTGCTGGAAAGGGGATACAGTCAGCTCTCATTCCTAACTACAACAAAAATCCCAATTTTAGCACACTGGTCAAATGGTTTGAAGTGGTGGGTTTCAACAGTCATATAAATTCCAAAACTGGATAAAACTGGTCTTATGTAAAGATGATTTACTCACATGAGTGTCCTTAAAAAAGTTTATTATTATCATATTATAATAAAGCTTATTATTATCATTAGCTAATAATGAAACCCCCTTTGTTGGATCAAATGTGTTAGAAGGGCAATGTCTCCAGCATTTACAGCATTTGAGAATCCCTGTCTGCATCTTTCTAAATTATGAAATAACATTCAATGTTACAACCAGAAAAACAACAATATTATCATTTACTAGGACCTGCCAGAAAATGAGCTCCTTCATCCTCCCCTGAATATTCGAGTTGTGGACTGCAGAGCTTTTGGCCGTTATACACTGGTTGGTTCCCATGCAGTCACCACATTGCGCAAATTCATCTACAGACCACCAGACAAGAGTGTCAACAACTGGTCTGCTATGGGTGGGTATATGATCAATGTTTAACACAATTAGATTGTAAAATCTGTCTAAATAGCAGTTGACTACAGTACACATGGCCTTGCCATGTGACCTAATAGCAACCTCATTCTATAACATAAAAAAAGCTGGTAAGAAACACTTTCCACCTTGATACAAAGAAATGCCCATCAAAGTGGAGCAATTAGCATTCTGTTTCACCAAGTATGTTAGAGAGCTTGAAAGTGCTACATATTTCAAAGTAAAAAAAAAACTCTGGCATTCTGTATTTGACCTATAGAGGAAATTGTGATCCACACCGAACCTGAACCTGCTGTGAAGAAGATGGAGACAATGGTCAAACTTGACTCAGTATGTACCACAAATGTTTAATGTACTTCTATATTAAACTTTCCCTAAACATTCCTTTTCTGAAAGCAGGAGGCTTTTATCTTGTATTGCATAAATGCAATCATTTTTGTTTTTCCCCACCAGGCATCCGATGCAGTTGTTAAGGTTGATATGGTAAGTATGTACCACTTTATATGTGCTAGGATTCATGTCATGCCTTTCAACATTGTTCCATATTGTGACGATCAAGGCTTTTAGCATAGTCTGCTCTTAATCATAGCCTGATGATGACAAGGAAGGAAAGGGAAAGAAGAAGAAGAAGAAAGGGGAAGAGGTTGAGGAAGAACAGCTAGATGAGAGCATGCTGGATTGGTGGTCCAAATACTTTGCATCAATTGAAACACTTATGGAGGTAAGAGACAATATTGAAGACAAGGAATTGAAGAAGATCAAAGTAGTGTCTTTGAAAATACAAGAAACATTCCTTTATAGTTACAATGTTAATACAAGTAGCATCTTTCTTACTATGAAGATCCTAAAAGCACAAGAGGCTGAAAAGACAGATACGGAGGACAGAGAGGACATGGATGCAGATGGGGCAGGTAAAGACAGCAATATGCTTCCTACCACAAATAGGGAAAAAAAGAGCGGGTAAATGTACTCAGCATTTCATCATTAACAGATCATAGGGATGAAACCGCATATTCTGTCATGAACCAAAATTAATGATCACTTTTGAAGGTAATTCACAAATGAATGTTCATTTTAATTTAAATTGTTCTTTGAAACTCAAGCACACACATGACATGTTAACAGTTTTACCAGTATTACGAATAGATTTAAATAAAATTGAGTTAATACTTAAAAACAGCTAAGCACAAATGCTCCAATTATAGCATTTTATTGTCAGAGGTTTGCATTATGTTTGATCATGTGCAGGCAATTTACTGTCTAAGGTTATCCTGATTGGCTGAGGAAAGATGCTATAATATGGAAACTTGCATTAAGAATTCATGCCTTAAGTTTGTACACCCCCTGGTCTTCTTTCCCTTGCTCACCTATGAATGAACAGATATCAAAACGGACTCTAATGTGAAAGGAAACAAAAAGAAAAAAGGAAAAGCTAAGGATAAGAACAAAGCAGCACCAGGGGAGGGCTTACCTGACAAGAAAAAGCCTAAAATTGCAGAACTGAAGGTAAATTGTTTTGTTTTTGCTAGACACAACTTTTTCAGTGACAGTGATGAGAAATTTGCTCTCATGTTTATCATTAAATAGTCATATATATATATAGTATACTGTATATACCATACTTTGCAAAAGTCTTAGGCACCTTATTGTTTTAGGTACAACATTGTTATTGATGTTTTTGAGTTACTGCATTATAGAGTCAGTACAAAAGGATTTTATATTTCCACACATTACTTTTCCAACAACTTAAATGTTACAAAAAATGTTTGTACGACAATAATGAAAGCATCATGGAGAACCTTCTGGAGACTTTGTAAAGGAGTAAGTGTGACTTTGACTGTGACACTTACTTCTTTTTGCCTGCAAAACCCAGCAGTCTTCATTATGTTTTTTTGTCTGTAAAGTGGTCTGTTATGTAATGTGTTGCTTTCGTTAGTGAAACTTTTGTGTAACATTAATTTTTTTGTTGGAAAGGTAATATTTGGAAATATACAATCTTTTTGTACTGACTCAGTAATGCAGAACTCAATAACTCAAAAATCAATAACAAAATAGGGTTTCTAAGACTTTTGCACAGTACTACTTTTTTTTCCCAACAGGTGTACAACAGAGAGCTAGAGAGTGAATTTGATCACTTTGAAGACTGGCTCCACACTTTTAATCTTTATCGAGGAAAGAGTGGTGATGATGATGAAAATGCATTGGATGAGGACAGACTTGTTGGCAAATTCAAAGTAAGCCCCATCAAACAAATAGTAGAAATAGCCTTTGCTGCATTGCTACTAAATCAATCTGTGTCAGGTGTTTTAGTTTTGTTTTGTGTTTATTGCAGGGCTCTTTGTGTATGTACAAAGTGTCAGATGAGCTGTATAGAGAAACTGGAATTGAGTCCAACATGGGCACTTTCCAGAACATTCCACACAATGACCCAGTCAATGTTCTAGTTCGAGTATATGTCATAAGGGTATGTACAGCCAGCTACATGTGTCTGTTAAGATGTCTTATGTAATTATGTGTGAAATCTTAACTAAAGTAAATTTGTCACAGGCTACTGACCTGCACCCTGCAGATATAAATGGGAAAGCAGATCCATACATTGCAATTAAGCTGGGGAAGTCAGAGGTCAAGGACAAAGAAAACTACATCTCTAAACAACTCAATCCTGTCTTTGGAAAGTATGTTTACAGGAAGTTAATGCTGATAGAGAAGAAAAAACGCTTATAAAGAAATGTCTGTTTTGTGCATATAATAATTAATGTTTGTGCTTGGGGCTAGATAAAAATATGCCAGAAAACATGCTGTTAACTAAAGTGAATTTTCTTAATCCTCCTAGATCATTTGACATTGAAGCTACTTTCCCTATGGACTCCACCCTCACCGTGTCCATCTATGACTGGGATTTGGTTGGCACTGATGACTTGATTGGGGAGACAAAAATTGATTTGGAAAACCGCTATTACAGCAAGCATAGGGCTACATGTGGTATACCTTCGAACTATGCAATGTATGTGTTTTCTGCCAGGAAATTCAGTCTAGCTTAACATTGCACACCTTTCATCAACCATCCACCAAAGTGTATTTACAGTGTATTTTTTTTCTTTACTCATTTTATCCATTTGTGTTTGACAGCCATGGCTACAATGTTTGGAGAGACCCATTGAAGCCAACCCAGATTCTTGCAAAACTTTGCAAGGATGGCAAATTAGATGTACCCCAGTATGGTCCTGGTGGAAAAGTGAAGGTGGCAAACAGAGTTTATACAGGCCCAACTGAGATTGAGGATGAAAATGGTATGCACCTGTTTTGCAAAATATTTGAATTTTATGGTAATGTTGTGTGCCCTTATGACATAGAAAATGTATTATTTTCAATTAATTTTATTATATTTTAATAACTGCTAGGAGTAGTAAAATTCAGCTGGATACATTGAGTATATATGCAGGAATGCCCAGCACATGAATTCTGAGACAGTCATGTATGAAATAGTTTTTGATTTAAATACCAGTCTTATAAGTCACCTTTCTTACACCTCAGATCTAATGTATACATTATACTGCTGTGTAATATATTGTGACTATGGTTTAGTTGGGGTGAGTCAAATTTGCATACATTTTAACTCCACATAACTCCTTTTAACTCATAACATTTAACTCCATAACTCCATTCAAAACTCTGTGGCTGTTAGCCTCGATAGACATTGCTCATTAACTTGCTACCCTTGCAGCCAACAAGTTAGCTTTGAACTGTTCATTATGGCTCCCTCAGTACTCACAGTTTTACCACATTACTTGCCATCTGCTATCATGAGGCAGCCTTGGGCTTGTGGTCACCAGGAAGGTCACCAGGTTGATTCCCACAATATGACACGACTGCCATGGAGTAAGGCACCCAACCACCAACTGCTCCGGGCTAGTGTGTTCACTTCACTAGAGTGTGTGTATATGTGTGTAACCCTGGATGGGTTAAATGTGGAGGACAAATTCCTCTGTGCGCAAGCACAGTAGGTATATACTTCACTTTGACTTCCGATTTAGTGACCTGTGGGTTAAGAGTTATAACTCTTCACCATTGACATTACAAGATGAATTGGAATCCATTACCATTCACCCTGGAACCATGGGTTCCCTCATTTCAGCAAGAGGGTCATGATGTCTAGCTTCCTGAAGACACAACATGTTTCAAGCGATGTCCTGTCAGAGAGTTAGCACAGACTCCCATTGGATGGAGGGTATTGGAACTGAGGTCTATCATTGATCCATTATATACTACACTGTGGCAGACATATACATGAATTCCCAGGGAAGCACAAAGGCCATTGATTGTCTCAAAAGTTAGCTTCAACTTCTACTAGCATCAACTTGTACTATATGAGTCCCCATCGAGTACACAACAGCAATGTATTTTGAACCAGTGCTGATCCAGCAGGAGCTCAATGAGAAGGTTCCAGGGAAAGGTAGCATTTATTGGCAGCTATCCAGTTTTCCTAAAACACTGTGTAAGAGATGTTTTATCCATTTCAGTGTAAACAGTGGCAGCATAAATGAGGGAATTAAAGCATTATCAGCATATTTGCTTTGTGGTGTTATATCTTTATAGATTTAGAAATTTAAAGTGGGCAACACATTAATCAGATCACTATTCTTGTCGAATCAGGTTCAGTCAAGCCAAAAGTAATACTTCTGTTAAAATGTTAAAATGTTGAAATGTTAATCATGGTACTTAAGACAAACATATGAAAATACAGTTTCATGTTGCTTAATGGGGATCATTTCTAACAGGGCTCAAAAAACAGACAAATGAGCACCTTGCTTTAGCGGTTGTTAACCACTGGGAGGACGTTCCACGTGTGGGCTGCAAACTTATCCCTGAGCATGTAGAAACAAGACCTCTACTGAACCCTGATAAACCTGGGATTGAGCAGGTCAGTGATCTATCTCTGAAAATCTAACTCAGTGATAATTACAATGACAAGAAATGACAATTCTGTAACTAAACTAGGACAATTGTTCTGTAAAGAAATCACATCAGAATTTTGACACTTGTTTGGCTTAATCTTATATTCAAAGTAAAGGCATTAAGTCTTTTCAAGCATTCTATTTCTATCTTTCATGAATTAATAAAGTGATCTGTCTATTTCACCTATGCTTTTTGTAGGGGAGAATTGAAATGTGGGTGGACATGTTCCCAAAAGACATGCCTGCACCTGGACCTGCTCTTGATATTTCACCACGCAAAGCAAAGAAGTAGGGTCCTTGCATAAATACTTATTTTAAGTATCCTATAATCCACATTTAAAAGTTACAAATGAATATCATCTAAAATATCAATTTAAGTGTTCTTTTGTTAATGACAGGTTTGAACTCAGGGTAATCGTTTGGAATACAGATGAGGTTGTCCTGGAAGATGATGACATATTCACAGGAGAAAAGTCCAGTGATATTTTTGTGAGAGGGTAAAATGCCTTTGTTGTTAATTATGTTCACCAATTTAATATGATTGTTTTTGCTGGTTGTGTCTTTGTGAAGATCAACTTTTGTGTTTCTCAGATGGCTTAAAGGTCAACAAGAAGACAAGCAAGACACAGATGTCCATTACCACTCCCTAACAGGGGAAGGAAACTTCAACTGGCGATTCATTTATCCCTTTGACTATTTAATGGCTGAAGAGAAAATTGTCATTTCAAAGAAGGAGTCCATGTTTTCCTGGGACGAGACTGAGTACAAGATTCCTGCTCGTCTAAATCTGCAAGTTTGGGATGCAGATCATTTCTCTGCAGATGACTTCCTGGGTGAGACACTTAGTCGATTTGCGAATTCACTTCTGACTAATGTATGCACATTTTTAAGACTCAAGGTTCATTACAAGTGAATGACTGTCATGTCTTTACTTGAGTACTTTGGTTTCCATTCAGGTGCAATTGAACTGGACCTGAACAGATTTCCTCGTGGTGCAAAAACTCCAAAACAGTGTACCCTCGACATGGTTCTTAATGAACAAGACATGCCAATGGTCAATATCTTCAAGCAGAAAAGAATCAAGGGCTGGTGGCCGTTTGTAGCCAGGAATGAAAATGATGAGATGGAAATCACGGTACATGCAGCCAACACAATTCATGAACTACAACAAACACACATTAAATATAAAAGGCACATACTTGATGTCAGAATTTTTCCTCATAACCAGTTTATCAGTGAGATTGTATCCATCCTTTAGGGGAAAGTAGAGGCAGAGATCCACCTCCTGACAGGTGAAGAAGCTGAAAAAAGTCCTGTTGGTCATGGACGTGAAGAGCCAGAGCCTCTAGAAAAACCCAAGTAAGAGCTGATAAAACTGTCAGAAATGCAAAGGTTAATACAACAATACAGCAAGTAATATTATAGAGAATGATATTAGGATGAGTTTTTCATGTATAGAAGATGCATGAAGGTTTTGACTTTTATAAGAATTATGAAACCAGTGCATAGCATCTCAAAGTGGTATTATATTTCTTTTCTGGGAAACAAGGACATGTTGTAGCTGATTAGCATAAAACAAACAATTAAAATGTTCTAACAATAACTCCATGATGCAGTGTGAGAGAAAGCAATCTTAGGTTATGCACAGTATATGAAGCTTTATGAAGCATAAAGCTTCCCCTTCAGACACATACTGTAGGTATTCTATGTATAAAATCTGCTGGCTGTGTACAGGCCAGTATAGGGCCTGAACTGAAGGAGGCAGTATATCTTGCTCTTTTGTGATTTTGTGCAAATGCATTGAAAAATGTTCACAGACACAGAGGGAAATTCCCCTCAAAGAAAAAACAATTGTAAAATGGTATAAGTAAAAGATTATGGTAGATAAATATTAATCTTAAATAGACATAAAGATAGAAAATGTAATCCTTTTAACGTGGAAAACGGATACAACTACTTCAGAGACACTTATGAAATGACCATTTCGGCATCCAAAGTCTGGATTTGTACCAGCTTCCTTTGTATGGTAAGTAGTGCTCCAAAAATAATGGTTATTGTTTAACTATAACCATATGAACATTGACATTTTGCTGATTTTATGTCCCACATAACATAATGTGTCATAAATGCTTAGTATATTTTCACTTACTTAAATCCTAGTGGCAATTAAACATCCATTACTAATTTGACAATATCTGCTATCATAAATGCTTCATAGTAGATACTTGTGCTGTGAAAATTTTGCAGTTCTATCAGACTTTAGATACACAAAGGTGAGATTGTTAGCATGAATTAAAAAAAACTGTACTATCAAATATGAGCTTAATTAAAAGGTTAACAAGTATGTTAAGGATAATGTAATAAGGAAGGACAAGAATAGACCATTCCAAATATGACTTGTACTGTTAAAAAGCAGTTGCATTATCCTGCTACATTTTATTAAAAGAATCTTTTTCTTTTCTTAAGAATGTTTCTTAACTGTCCTGAACATTTGCTGACTAATGTTTTTGTTCTACAGTCGCCCAGACACAACGTTCCTGTGGTTCATCAGTCCACTCAAAGCAATCCGATATCTCATCTGCAACAACTACAAATGGCTGATCATCAAAATAGTGGTGGCTTTGCTGTTGTTAGCAATGTTGGGCTTATTCCTTTACAGCATGCCTGGGTATATGGTCAAAAAGCTACTTGGTGCTTAAACAGCAGTTCCAGGAACTCATTTTACACTGGCATCATAACAGATACAGTAGCTTAAGTCTTTTTAAGTAGTAGTGATATATGACCTGTTTGAAATAACAAAAGTGTTTGCGTATTGTTTGATCAAAATCATATTTCCCCACTTCAGTAATAGCAATCAAATTGTCAAGTTATTACATTTAAGACATTTATTACATTTGTGAGTTTGCATTTAAGAGATTTTCTTGCTGTTTTGCTAATAAGATGAGGAAAAGGGTAAAATAGTTTTATATGTATGTAAGAGAACTGGTGTCCCGAAGTCATTAATCTCTACTGCAACATTTTGTACATGTTTTGGCAAATGTATGCAGTGACTATGTCAAAAGGTTTAAGATACTGAAGAAGATTTAAAGCAACTCAAAAGAAGCACTTTAAATGGTTTATTCCAACCTTACTCTATTATCATTCAATAAACTTGCTGAGTATTAAAAATAATACATACATACTGTTATGGTACATACTATTTAAACTCAATTTTTGTTTTGTTAGCTTTCCATATTCAATGTTTTCAAGTGTTTTAATGCCTGAAATTAGGCCAAGGGCTATATGGAAAGTAGGTGCAACATAGAACAGGGCTTAGAATTGACCTATATTAATAAATACAGATTGAATTATTCTATAATTCTTAAAATAGTACATTGAACGGAATATGAGGGGAAAATCAGTTTCACATTTTTTTCTTGTAACAGCGATAAGGAAATCATACATTTGCATGAAAGCGCAGGCTTTAGAGAAGACATGTTAAATTATAAATTATAAGAATTAATGCTTTGTTAAATTCTTAGACACAAACAATGGAAGGCTATCAGTGTGACTGCAAACTATGTTATCTTTATGGAAACATAGTAAATAGTTTCTTATCTGTTATTGGTTTGTACCACTTTGGTTGATGTTACATAAGGTTTTGTAATGACTCCACATTAATACGCCATCTTAATTGTTTATAGTTCAATTAAATGTTGTATTTCCTCAGTATAATTAATAAAGATAATACTTCTGTGCTTTGTGTGACCAACATAAATAAAAAAAACTCTATGTACCATGTACTACTCCATGTTGTTATTTCTGAACCTTGTCTTCAATGACCAAACATTTGTCTTCAAAAGCACTTCTTTTTGTAGCAGTGCCTTCTGCATTGTTAACATTTACAGTCTTATCTGCACTTATACACTAATTTATGAATCTTGCCAGACCAGGACAAGGTTTTCATGGGCTACAAAGGCCATGCCCTACAAAGTATAGTGATGCTAGTTAATAATCTGTTACAAACACCTAAACAGTTGTTTCTTAGAGAAATTGGATATGGAATACACTAAACAATACATCATTTACACAATATACAACAACTGACTGTTAGCTTTACACTGTGTCCAAAGTGTCCCTAAGTGCACAAGTACACTTAACCATGTGTAGGAAAATGGGACAGGCCTTAAGCTGTCATGTGTTGAAGGGAATATGGTGTAGCTACTGATGTCAAGCCTAGTCATATGCATATTTGTCCCTCTTACAAAACATCAGGATACTATGAGTAGACCATCAAACACATTTTAATCTAGATTTAAACCCACATTGCTTTTATATAATGCTATATTAATGACTTTAGGGGTGATATAAGGAATATATTATCTACTAGTTGCAGCTAAACTGTAGCTGTAGTCCTTCCTCAGCTGTGGGCTCAGGATGAGCTATACTGCTTCAGCAACATATACTATTACTAAACCATGTAGAACTTTAAACAGCAGGCAGGACTTTGCGATCTAGAGATCCACTCATATACAGTAACAGTCATAGCATAGTTTTGCTGTGTTTCTCAAATGCAAGCTTTTCAACAAAAAAAATCCCATGCATTATTTGATTATTATCATTATTAACTACTTTCCATGGTAATATAAAGATGCATATACATTTGTATATAAAGTAGATTTTGCAAAATACTCATCAAGCATTATTGTGTTCAACCTTACAGGGAGACACAGTACCACATACCAGTATTTCTGTTTTAAGAGCTTTTTGAAGGGTAGTTCAGCTATTCTGCTAAGTCTGCATGAATGAATTAATATAGTTGTGTATCATTAGGGCAGAAACCAAGACTGTGTGGGTGAATATATCTTGTGCACAAAGGACCAGTTACTGTAATTTAAGTATAAATTAGAAAGAAAGGTTTATTAACATTTAGGTTGGCTTGTCAAATCAAATTAAAAGGCCACATACATTAATTACTCATGACTATGGTCAAAATCCAATGTTTAAAACATAAAGCATATATTACGCTTTTGTCTCAACAGCCGTCCAGACACAACATTCCTGTGGTTCATTACCCCACTGAAAGCAATCCGCTATTTTATCTGCAATCAGTACAAGTGGCTTGTGATCAAAATTGTCCTGGCTCTGCTCCTGCTTGCCATCGTGGCCCTGTTCCTCTACAGTATGCCTGGGTACATGGCCAAGAAACTTCTTGGAGTCTAAGTAAGGAAAATAACAGGCTTTTTTCCCTCTAAAATCAATCTAGTGAAATGCTGTGCTGAAAATTTTGATTTATTCTTGAATGAAAAAATATATATAAATGTTACAGTCAGCATGTGTAGTGTTATCTCTATGTTTTAAGGCTTGGCAGGAAAATGTTGGCCTGTCTAATGTTATTCTGAGCGGATTCATTTGCTTTAGGTGTTGGCTGCTGAGTGGATCAAGCAGAATACTTTAAGTTATGTTGTTGCTATGTAAGTTGAAATATGCCTTGTCATATGTGCACACTCAGTGCTAACTCACCACCTGATATTCTTTCTATGCCTTTCATTGTTACAAATCACTAAACCTACTGTATTAGTGCTTCATGTATTCAGGGAACTGTTTCTGAACTGTCAAATTTATTTTTCAAAAAATGATGGTCATCCTTTCAAGAGCTTTAATTTATGTGACTTGTGCTTTCTTGATATATAAAGCCATAATCTGAGGCATAATCTATATTTATCTATAGGTGAAAAATAAATAAATTGATCAACCTAGTTCACATGTTGTGCATTATTTTGGGGACTCCAAGTATTAACAATTACAGTGTATCACAAAAGTGAGTACACCCCTCAAATTTCTGCAGATATTAAGTATAGCTTTTAATGGTACAACACTGACAAAATGACACTTTGACACAATGAAGAGTAGTCTGTGTGCATCTTATACGGCAGAGTAAATTTATTCTTCCCTTAAAATAACTCAATATACAGCCATTAATGTCTAAATCACTGGCAACAAAAGTGAGTACACCCCTTAGTGAAAGTTCCTGAAGTGTCAATATTTTGTGTGGCCACCATTATTTT
>JAOTRJ010000002.1:16070053-16080184 GCA_028564905.1 Leptodoras praelongus | reverse complement strand
AAGCTGACTGAGAAAATGGCAAGATGTGCAAAGCTGTCAACTAAGCAAGAGGTGCCTACTTTGAAGAATCTAAAATACAAAACATATTTGGGTCTTTTTTTATTTATTAAATAATTCCATAAGCATTTCTTCATAGTTTGGATAACTTTAGTATTAATCTACAATGCAGAACATTTTAAAATAATGAAAAAACACCAGATAGATAGAGAGAGGGGGTATTAGTTTATTGTGCTGGAAATGTGTCCTTGCCATAATACAGACATTTTTCAACAAGACAGAACCCCAAACATACCACCAAAATAATTCAACTTTGTTTACTTGTAACTAAAGAAGGTGCTTGCCTGGGCTAGTACAGTTGGAAAAGGATTTTGAAATTGTGAGTCCGTTAGAGAGCTGACCATCAAACCTTGAGGAACTAAAAATGATTAGCCAAGAGGTCTGGACCACAGCTGAACCAAAATGTTGCAAAAAAATAAAAAAAAATAAATAAATTTAAAAAAAAAATTAGTGTAGATGCTGGTTTCACACATCAGCTCTGCAACAGAGTACTAATGCTAAGAATTTATCAGTTTTGTTTAAAAGAAAATCTTTTTATTATTATGAAGTACAAGAGACAGTGTGTGATTAAATCTGAAGTGGATTTTTGCATTAAATAATAAGAAAAATAAGTCTCTGAATACTTACATCCCCCACTATACAGAGAACAAATTAAAAAAAAAAAAAAAAGTGTACCTTTTTCTTAGGCTTAATTGTTATAAGGATATTGGGAAGCAGCGTCTCGGGCCCCAAGGAGCAATAAAAGGTAACCACTCCCGCTAAGAACGACCAAAATATCACAATAATATGAAGATACCTGAAACACAAACAGGAGACGTGTCAATCTACTATTCCTCGCTATGTTCGTACAGCTTTTGCACCTTTAGTGTGGATATTTTACCTGACAAGGTGCATGCCGTGAACCTGTAATGAGCTTGCAGAGTAAAGCTTTAAAAGGTACATGAATTTGGCTCCTATAGACATACCTTCACTTATTTTTAAAGATAGTATATAATTATGCACCGTTATTTCTGAGCGTCACGATAGTACTGGAGCGAATGGTGGACATAAACGTAAAGCCTTAAAAACTGTTACCTATTGAGTAAAACGGTAGACAGGAGCAGGAGGACGAGCAGAAAGCAGAAGACGGGATACTGGCGGCCCACCTCTCTGCACAGCTCCAGCCTCCGCCTCGCCTTCCGCAAATACACTCCGAGCAAAGACATTTTCAGAGCTGTGCGAGCGAAAAGTAAGGTTAAGGAGCCATGCGTTAATTTCTCGAGTCTATATGCAGCATGACAGCTGCAGCTGTGCGCATACAAGTCAGTAAAACGCCCATCACTACACTTACCTCAGCTCAGGGAAGGCGAGAACACGGCACGCAGCCTGGACGAGTTGTTGACATGCAGAGCCGCTACATCACCAAGCAACCCCAGCGGAAATAAGGAGCTCATTCACTGGTTCGCAACGCATTAACCATCATTACACTGCAGCTTTTCTTTCTTGAGATCAATTGTCTGACTTGCGATCTCTCCTCCTGCGCTCCATAACGGTTCCACGCGTTATTCGTTTGGGGTTTGGTCCCAGAGTTGCGTCATATCCGGGCGGAGGCGCGCCTGTGAACACGTGTTCCTCCACAGCACACGAGCTGCTTGGCACTGAAGCTCATGCCCCGACTCCTCCAGCCGTTTCAAGGAATTGCCATGCGAGATTGTACATAAATATAGAAGGTGTCTGAATATATTCCACCTGAATCAGAATGACCATTCGGCAAAAAAAAGAAATAATAAAATAAAAATAAAAAATGGCTACCACACGTCTAGCATTTTTAACACTTAAGGCTACTACAGTAAACAGTTTTAGGACACAGATAGAAATCAAAAACTTTATTACAAAAATAAGTTACACTCACCTCATTTTACAGTATAAAACAATTTATTTGCGGGAATGCAAAAACGTTGTTGGCCACCAACAATAGTTTAAAACTGCTAACATGTCAAAAGGTTGATACAGCTTCATCAAGAGGGAGTTAACTGTGTACAAAACCGGTTGAATGGTTCAGTCAACTGTGTGCTATATAATGGAATATAAACCAAAGCTGCAGCATCCCTTTTTCCGCTGAATGATCCCATCCCTTCCAACCGAACGCAGTCAGATGCACAGAACATGAAAAACAGAGCTTGGTTTTCTTCTGTCTGGGCTTGGGAGGAAATGTAATCATTCTTTCAAAAATGATGCATGATTCAATAAAACAAAAGGCAAGATGATACATGATCTTAAGAGGACTGTTTTCTAAAAACATTTCAATTGTTAGAAAAAGGGACACTGCAGGGCTTACCAAAAGCAGTTGACGCCTTTGTGATGTTCAAGCCTTTACAAAAGTAACATTTTATTCCAAAACTATCATACAATCATACAACCAGTAACTACATAATCTGAAGAAGCAAGGAAGCTAATTCAGTTCAAAATACGAAAAAAGCAGGGCTTGTTCAGGCTCATCATATGAGATTATTTTGCATGCCCAGTTTGACTGTTTGCAGTGTCAGAGCAGCAGCAAAATGATTATATTACATTAAGTACATCTTTTGAGCAGCTGCTCGAATGCATATTTCATAGAAAACAAGCCCTGCTTTCATCAATATAAGTTTCCCTATTTACAGTACAGGCAGGGTAGTTCAATCCTCTGTACTGAGGTAGTTAACCAACCCTTTAAAGACAAGTTCTGAAAAGAACCACTTTCCTGGAATGCCTGACTTATCCATGCAAGGTGGTTACACCAAAACCTGCAGATGTCATGTCCTTTTCATCCAAATAATTAATTTAGATAAACATGGATATCCCGACAATAAAATTGCAATAAGCACAAAAATATACATCATCAAGCTCCACTGAGCCACTTCAAACTCAGAGACTTTAAAAGTGCAAAAACAAAAAAACAACAATGTTTAGTATCCTTTAGGAAGTCTGAACCTAATTTTTTTTTTTTTTACATGGCATACTTGGATCATGTTTTGAACATGTTACAGGGGAGGGGCTTGGGTATGACAATTTAAACGTACGACTTATATGGATACAAGTCCACGCGAACACAATTTCCACTGGTTGTCAAGGATGGCAGTATGGGAGATCTGCTTCTGTAAGGCTGTAACATCATTGGGGCATTGCTTTGACCTTACCATCGTCCTCACTGGCAGCTTATGGTGTAACCCCATGTAGCAAGTCAGTCCTCACTGTCACTGGTCAGGACCAGCCTCGACCCCCTTCCCCTGCTGAGAAAAACAAACAGGTTTGATTAGAAGTATCAAAAAAGTGAATATGGGGAGTAGGGAGAGAGAAAAAAAAAAAAAAAAAGTTGCCCGATAAATCTATAAAAGCGTGGCGTGTGGGAGGTAGGCCTATATTTAAATATTGTTCATACATTACTGGAATTTTTCAAGCCAAATTTGTGCAAAACATTTTGAATTAAAGTGCTTGGACATTACTATCATGTCCGTTTACATAATTCAACAAAAGCAAGCAAAACTGCCTTTACAAACCCAGACTCATTACAAAATAATAGTCACTTAGCTCTGCATAGTCAAAACAGATTTTTCATAAACAGAGAAACATGCAAACCTTTGGTCCATTTCTTCCACAAGGTGCCTTTTATGTGTAAGCAATTTGAAAGAAGAAAATAGTAAAAGAATAAATTACAAGTATTAATGGGTCACAGTTAGTTACAGAATGGCCTAGCTTGTCCTGACTCTTTCACTCGAGCATACGTACCACACGGCCTCTTTGTTGAGGTCCTCCTCTGGAGCCACGTGCTCCTCTGCTGGATCCTGGGCCTCCACGCTGGGAGAAAGCGCCTCTTCCTCGAGTTGCAGTTGCACCTCGACCCCGAGACAGAGTGGATCCACGAGCTCCTCGACCCCCTCGTCCTCTACCTTGAACTTGAAAATCTTCGTAGCCATAGTACGGGTCTTCATAGCCACCTCGATAATTGTGATAGTCATAGCCATAATATTCATAATAGTCATCATAGCCGTAGTAGTCGTGGGGATAAGAGAAGCCTCCTCTGCCTCCTCGCCCTCTTCCTCTCGTGGGAGGTGGCACATGTGGTGGGCCATAATAATAATAATCATCATACCTGGAGGAGGCCCAGAAATGCCTTGTTGAAAACACAAGTAATGGAATTTGAGCAACACACAATCCAGATTTGCAAACAAGCAAAACAATGGTACTTGTTGCTGGTGCTGTATAAATAAGTGAACTTACATTTGAGTTTTAGCTGCTTGTCTCTGAGCCTTTCGCTCTTTCCTCTTCTGATCGGGTGGTTTTGCAAAGACGATTTCAATTTGTTCACCTTCCAAATCTTTCCCATTCATTTCAGTTAAAGCCTATTGAAAAATGCACAGTTTAACAAATCTAATATTTCCCATAAACATGACGCGTGATAATGAAGAAAAAAAAAAAAAAAAAAAAAAGATTAATATGGTACCTTAACAGCCCCATCGCTGTCCTCAAAGTGAATAAAGGCATAATCCTTAAGCTTCTTCACCCTCTCAAGCTTGCCGAACTGACTGAATGACTTTTCTAAGAGCTCTTCTGACACAGTGCTTGCAAGGTTTCTTACAAATAGTACTTTAACCTAAAAGGGACGGGACAAAGTGTTTTCCCACCATAAGAAATGAGTAAGACAAAATGAGTAAGAAAAGGTGTCTTTATTTTCTGCTTGTTTACCTTTGCCATAACCTCTGGGTCAGGGTCCTCAATGGGATCAGCCCATTCCACGGTCACCACGTTTCCCCACACTTTCACCTTGCCACTCATCAACCTGCGCCGTGCTTGTGCTGCTGTTTTGTGATCCTCATACTCCAAAAAGCAGAAGCCTCTATTTTTTTTCTTGTCATCAGGCTGATGGTATAAAATTACATCATTCAGCCCCTCTAAGAGAAAAATAAAATAAAGTGATTAAGTACAAATACAGGTTTCATTTATTCTTACAGTGTAAATACAGATAAGTGACAAATTAAAAAGGAAAAAAATAAAAATAAAAAAATAATAAATAAAATAAAAACATAGGCCTTGGGCCACCACATAGGGATGCAACACCATTCTTCCAAAAGATATTCCCTCATCTGGTGTTTTGATGGAATGCTGTCTAACACATTGCTCCAAAAACTCTCCCAGGAGTTCAACTGGGCTGAGATCTGAGGAGTGTGAAGGCCATAGCATGTACATCTTTTTTTTTATTTTCACCAAACCATTCAGTGAGCCCTCATGCCCTGTGGATATGTGAGGAGACATCCTGGAAGAGACCACTCTCATCAGGATAGAAATGTTTTATTATAGGATAAAAGTGATCAGTCAGGGGAAAAAATTCTTGAGTTGCAGTGACAATTCTAAAGGGACAAGTGGAAGCAGACCGTGACAGCAAAATAAATATATGCCCCCACCCATCCCCCCAGCTTATAATGAAAACATACCCTTGGGCTAGAGAAAGAACCTTAAGGTAAACGATTAACAGCCTTGCAGTTATGTACCTACCTGTAACTTTAGCAAATTCCTCCACTATCTGCTCCTTGGTTTTGCTCTTGGGGATGGATCCAACAAACAGTCTATTATTGGCCACAGAGATACAAACACCGATGTGTTTGCCAGGGCGGATCTCACTGTTGTTACACTGAAAAAGATGCCAACTCTCAGTTCATTCTTTTATGGATGATTTGGGGAGTGGGGGTGTAATATTGGTATCAGTAATACTTCATTCACTTACCTGTTTAACAGCCTCCTGAGCAGCCTCTTTAGTGCAAAAAGTGACAAAGGCATATCCTCTGTTCAGGCCACTGAGAGGATCCATCATCAGACGCAGGTCCCATATGGGTCCAGCTTTTTCAAACAGGGGCACCAGCTCATCTTCAAAGAGATCTCTTGGAATTTTTCCTACAAAAATCTAAGAGACAAAAAAAAGAGCACCTTATTTGTATAAAAGTCTAAAACTTGGAAAATGTTTCAGAATATTTTTTGTTCATTCAGTGGAAGTTTCCCCCAATTACAAATAATTTAGAAGCGTTGCATCTCAGAATTAGACAGTTTGTTTGTTTAAGGCAGTAAGGACACACTAAGGGTAGGTAGACTGTGAGTTTACTGTTGGGTAAACATGCAGGAGAAATTCTTGTTTTTGTGTCACTGATGTTACCTCTGTCCCGACTGTGGGTTGTGCAGCTGAGTGGGCTGACTCAGGAGGAGGGCCACCATATTTCCTCTGACCTGTTGTCACATCAAGTGTGTAGCCAGTCCTCTCAAGCAAAGCCTGGCAAATTAGAAAGATAAACATGCATCACTGCCGTACAAACAGAGACTTTGTTTTAAATCAAGTAAACAAATAAAATACTTACTTTGATTTTTGCCTCATCTGGTCCTTTATTAGAATCTGACACTTTGGTCCCCTGCTTCTCCCTTTGCCTGTATGTCTTCATAACTCCACAGAGAAAGGCACTTTTGTTCTACAGACAAAGAAATCTATAATGTGTATGCACACCTACATGGGAGTGGCAGTGACGAGCCTTAAATATAACAAAGAGCTTTTATTTTCAAACTACAGCTACTCTAGTTTGTATAAAAACAAAACATCAACTCTAGGTGTCAGGGTTCACATACTTTTCTGAAACCCTGATCCACTAAACCTTGGCAATTCTTTGCAATCATAACATAGTAATAAAAGCACAACACTTTCACCATGAGTGTTAAGTAGAACACAAACTGGCTTAGCTCCACAGTGGCTAACTGACCTAGCTTCATCGACTGTATAACGTTCACCCCTGCTACAGTGGTTTGCCAGGACTGATTACAGTCATCATGCACAGAGAACCAGCGACACGCTTTACAACTCTACATCTCACCAGTCCCTGCAAAATTCAACATTCCCATAGCTAGTCTTTGCACCAACCACTGCACATTCTGATAAAACAATGAAGACATATTTCTTGTATAAACGCTTTTTGCTTGGGTTGCTAAGTCTTACAAGTGTGAAACAGACAGAGTATTCCAATCACTTTTATTTCTTCAACACGAACCTACCTGAACATGTGAGAGGTCACTGTCTTTAAATTGGAGGAGGACCTGCAGAGCACCTTCTTCGTTAAATTCCTTTAGTGCTTCGATTGCCCGATCATCAAGATCACTGTGAGAAACCAGACCTGAGCAAAAAAATAAAAAATAAAAAATGCAAACAAAAGAATAATGCAATAAAGATCAACTGCCGGTTCATTCTTTTATCCCACTCCGTACTGTGCTATTCAAATATCACTGGTGTCACAGCACAAATATACAAGACTAATCACAACAGATGTCATGGGGTAATTTGAGCCCGCCATCCAGAAACCCTTTGCATATCAAGCTTGCTCACAGTGATTTATGAGGACCCGTCACCTGTCTTAACCACTGCCAGCTGCGCCATTGTTCCTGCATATGTCCATCTGGCAACACACTTGCCCTGACACTGTATGAGGAGACCTCCTCAGGACTGCTTAATGCTCAGCTTTATGGGTCTACACATGAAATTTTCTGAAACTGCCATCCCAGATATTGTTTCCTTCAAACTGCTAAGGGAGGCAGAGAGAACAATAAACATATATATAAAAAAATACAGTGGCCAAATTTATTTTATGCAAAAATATTTGATTTATTTATTTTTAAGAGCATCATATGACTGCAGTACCCATTTTGGAAGGAAACCACAAAAAGTTGCTTTGGTTTTCCAATTCCCACAATCTTACTTTAAAAGCACATGCAACTGGATTGAAACCGGAAATGGTTGTGAATATGCTGAAAGTTCAAGGGGCCTTACCTGCTATGTAAATTTCATCTAGTTTGACAGCAACTTTTCTAGGTAACCCAGCGTCTAATAATGTCTGGAAGTGTTCTGAATGGGTAACTGCAGCCGAAGTCTCCATTGGTTCTTCAGTACCGTTTCCATTTATATGCTCTGTGGCCATGTCTCCGTTATCTGTGCAGATGCAATGAGCCAAATTAATTCAAACTGGGCAGAGGTCAAGGAACCTGTTGCCTGGCCCTGTGTTCAATGTACTCGCAACCCCTACACAACACAAAGCGCACAGCGCTGATCATGAGACAACAGAACTGGGCCCCAGTTTTACTGCTTAAACACATCAGTAAGCACTTTATTTACCCTCAAACCAATCTGAATGCATACTTTCCACACCCACTTTTCAGTTTTTGCAAGAACAGACTTTCTGTCAAGTGATAGAAAGGCCAAGCAAATGTACACACACAAGCACAAATCTAACAACTAGGTCTGAACTTGAACTCCCAGCCTAGGTGTGCTGCTTTTCCACGTGTTCTTCGGGAAGCTAATCTGCGCTCGACTAATGCTACCTAGCAAGCATGTATGCATGCATGTATGTATGTAATGTATGTATGTATGTATGTATATGCAATCACAAGCTGTGGAGTCCATTACTTGCGGAAAGCATGAGCTGACCGGTTAAAATACAAATCTGCTAAAGACTTGACATCTCAACGCCCAGTAATAGTGTGCACTGGTAACCATGTCGTTTCGGCTAACATTTACTTAACAGATCATTGGACTGAACTCAATATCGGTTATGTGATATACAGCAAAGGTTACCCTGTTAAACACTCGGGGTCTGAATGAAGATCGCTTTGTTTCATTTTAACCGATGAGCTTCTGCAGCTTCAAATGAGGCGGTCAAACTGCAATGTGGCGCGCTAATGACGGGAGCAGACTGAGCTAAGCAGTATGCTACCTAAGCTAGCTAGCCCATTTAGGCCAGGACACAAGAGCAACGTGGACACCTACAACTCCCAACAGCTACCATGCCTTATTTGACAGCTACTGTGAACCATGCTGTCAGGCGACTCGTATCCGACTGACACAGAACTGGATTATATCTCGCACCCACAATTACCACCGTTCTTCACAGCGATTAATAAAAACTCTTTCATAACTTTGCGTGCTTGTTGTTAGCTAGCTTGCTATGTGGCTAAGTGGTTAGCTAGCTAGCTTGACAACTTGGCCGGGAAAAATGTTTCTCCTTTTTGTCCATGTTCCTAAGCGCTATCAAAGCATACTTATTTTTCACAAAAGCAACAAACTGAGTCATGTGTAACTAGAATAGTGATGCTAATGATTATAGATCGAGCCGAGGCCTAAGGGAGTTAAGCTAGGTATATTAGCCAGATGCAAGCCAACGTGCCAACGTGCCGCCACACATGGGAGTCCATTTTCAAAAAGCCGGTCTGAGACATCCCGACCAGTTTCTAGCTACTTTTGTTTGAAAACAAAAGAACATCAGATCACAGTTTGATACCACACATTTCTCTGTCAAGCTCAAAACGTTTACCGTACCTGTCGATTAATGAATGTTTTGTGTAGATGACTCCGGAGGGAAAACGGGAGAAAATGAAAAAAGTGACCAAAACCCCTGCCGTTGGTCCGGCGCCGCTCTTGCACTTAGCTAGGACGATGCAAAATGGCGGCTAGTATCACGCCGCGAGATTTTTTCTAAAGTACGGGGTTTCTCACGCGCCCATCCAAGGGATTGCTCATGGCGGATCCCATATACGCTAAATAAGCAATACTCTGGCAAAAGAAAAACAAAACCCTAACCAGTAGAGAGCAGCACTGCGTCTCAGAATTTGAGCGTCAATCTTTTTCCACTTTTGGTCCTAATATTCCTATGCAGCTACACAATTTATTGTTCTTGCTCCCAGAAAAGTTTGGCCAGAAATTCCTGCCAGCTCTTTGCTCTACACACGCCTGAACCACCTGTCTGCTTATTTAATAAAGGCTTACTGTATGTATTAGCAAATCCGTTGTAACAAAGAGTGTTGTGAGAGAAAACCACAGACTTTGCAGGACAAAAAAATCAATCTAGAAAAAAAACTAAATCATATGGGCTATTATGAAAATCTGCCTACCTTTCTTTACCTTTCTTTCTTTACCTTTCTTTACCTTTAAGTACAACACAATACAACGTAAAGTGCACGAGTGCTAAACATGTCCTGTGTCATTGCACATGTTTAGCACTCGTGCACTTTACGTTGTATTGTGTTGTTTATTGTTCTATG
>JAOTRJ010000002.1:16013298-16023977 GCA_028564905.1 Leptodoras praelongus | reverse complement strand
CATTTAAAAATAGCATTTTGTGTTTACCTGTGTTGTCTTTGACTAATATTTAAATTGGTTTGATGTTCCGAAACATTGAAGTGTGACAAACATGCAAAAAATCAGGAAACTAGGGAGGGGGCAAACACTTTTTCACACCACTGTACCTGAAAAGAAATATGATAGCAAAATCTTCTGACAATATTCCTTTGCTGGTATAACCTTAATCTTAATATCTTTCCATTTTTTCAAGTAACAGTTGCTTTGAGAACTGTTCCGTTTTAATTCTGTTAAATCTCTTCTTGGACACCATCAGACTGTAGATACAGTATTGCCACGCCAGTCACACCTTTTAAACCGAGTTAATGTTTGGAGCTATTAAGTGATTCAACCTTAAGTAATACCTTTTGACAAATCAGGAGTATATAGAGCCATACCTTCCACATCTAGGGCACTACGAATAGTCATCTAGTTCAGGTAATGATGTTGGCCTAATGTTCTGAACGAAGCAAAGAACTAATGGGTGTCATTATAGGATAGTAGCTCAGAAAAGATTAGTGGATAACAAACCCCCAGTTTATTTAAAATATTTATTTGCTGAAGGAAAGCTTTTCTCCGGACAAGTAATTTACATTGGGATATGAATTCTGTTGATTTATAGGACATCCTCAACCCATAAGACAAAACAGACTGACAGACATATTGCTAATGCAAAGAAATTGGCATTAATGCTTCATACGACTACAATTAACAATATAAACAGTGGATGATATTTCTTTACATGTATTAAAACAAAACAGCACTGACAATAGCAGTCAGTGTTGTCTTTTCTTCATAATCTCTAACATTGTATTATAGTAATGTGTCTGAGAAGTAGGCACTGTAAATACTCATGGATCCAGCTTGGAAGATTTTACATTCAGAAACAAAGCACAAATCTGTGGGCAATTTGCACTTCCATTTACTCCTTAAAATTAATGTCAGTGAGACAGTCTGGAAAAAAAGATGCTGCTCACCAAGTATAAATAGACTGCAGACAGTTATAATAGGACAGGTTTGTAATATGCTCTTGAGTCTGGACAGAAATAAGCATACTGGGTATCGATGTGCAAAAGAGCGACCCATGAGGAACCGTATGGTAGAAAGGTTAACGGAGTGGATATGGCATCTCACCCAATTACTTTGAAACCCTTGGCATCTGTGGTAGATGTGATGCAACCAAATGTGAAATTGATTCATTCTACATCCATGCTTTCATCCACACACCAAATGAATTTAATCTCAGCCTACCGAAATACACAGAGGCCAGCCTAGTGCTTAATACACATGCATCATGAATGGTACAGAATTAGACCTTTCTGGGGATAAAACAAGTTTATGACTTTGATGATGAACTGACATGCAGAGAAAGCTTGGCTCTCTTTGACAAATGAAAAATGATCTGCCCTTTTAGAAACAAAGCACAGTAGTACATTGCGAACATATGGCACATTTAAGGAAGTAGCCTATTTGTACTAGAATACATCCGTTTAATGATAAAATAATAGCAAAAATAGTTCTGTCAGAATTGCTGGACACGGGTTGCATTTCACCCTGGAGCTCTGAATGCTATTGAACGCTGCAACCCTGCTTCTAAACAACAAGAAACAACCCATTTGATTGAGGTAATATGGTGAAGAGTCTAAATGATCTATTTGCAGTGCTGGTGAAATTGATTTTCAATTAGCTTCTACATCAATGTTCAAGGAATATTTCCCAGACTGCAATCACTGTTAAGTCAAGATTTTAAAATATTCTTCCCATTGCACTTGATTTCTAAGTAAAAAAAGACTATTAACCTGTCTACAACTAATTTGTGTGAAATTACCCATTTCAACAGAAATAGGAATTCCCATTGCCTTCACTCTAAAACTAACAGTAACTCTAATATCAATACACGTCTGCCCGTGAAAAGAGTTTTTGTGTTACGAAACCTTTCAATTTTGAAATAATTGTTTGCAGCCAATGGAATTAACTAAATAGATGCATTAAAATGTTTGGACAAATTATTACGATCAACTTGCATGCATTAGCATGTCTAAAGCCAATCCACTTGGATGCACAAGTAGCAGAGTTCAGTAGCATTCATACTTTTAAAAGACATTCATACTTAAACACTTAAAGGTGATGACAGGACTGGTGTCTACATAGTGATGTTCTTTACAGTGAAGAGCTGTAATTCTAATTCCTGATTCAACAGCAGATCCAGGCAAAGACCTTGTAAACAATAAGTTTAGGATTTGTGCCTTAACCATGTATCAGTTTTGTGGTGAAATGTAGGCAATAGGTGAACAGGCTGCAAGCACTTGCATCACAGCTGATCTCCAGGCTTGGAAAGAACAACAAGGCTTGTACTGCATGTGCACACAGATTAAACCAGCATGGCACGTTACCTCAATTTCATTAAACTCTGTCTCTTCGCTCCATCAGAGTTTAAAATGTTTTACATTATTAAAAAAACATCTATAACAATCTCAGATGGAAAATGCAGCTTCTTTGGTAGATTATCATTTGTCATTTGACTAAGGAACTAGGCTATAAACTGCAAATAACACCAAACCTTATTGCTATTCTTCATAGAACTCAAAATTCATTTCTAATACCTCTTTGGCTGCTAGTTTAAAATCCTTTTGAAACAGTTGTGTTAAAAAAAAAAAAAAACTTGAATATGACAAATCCTTAATGACACACATGGGACATTATAAATTATTTTATAATACTTGCGTATGCAGTTAATATATATACACATATAAACATCTCAACTTCTCTTTGGCTGTAACATTAGCAATAATGCACATAACTACAATGCAATGTGTGCAATGCTTAAGCAAACACATTACTTCATTATTTGTACAGGACTGCATACATAAATGCAAACTTCAAGAGAGAGTGCAGAGCCATATAGCTTTAGTTATTATCCTTCATTTTGAGTACATATTCAAATTTTAAGATTTTAGGATGATGAATGTAGTCATCCTATAATAATACAATACAAAGAAGAATCCTTCATTTTCACCCTCAAACTTACACTCTTTAAATACTGGAACCATAATTTTCATTTCAACTTGGTAAACCTTCAACTATCAACCACGATAGACATTAAGAAAAAAGAAACCATTAAAAAAGCAATCAATATTGTTATACACTTAACAATAATGATGCACCATTAGTGTCATTTGCTCTATGTAGTAAAAGAAAAGTGCTGAGATTCATTAGTAGCAATCTTCTAGTGTAAAACTCCACAGTGAAATATCTGAATAATACTGATTAGTGAGAATGTATATGCTGGTTTGCAGCATCCATCATACCTGCCCTAGCTCCTTCACTAATACTCAGAGAAAGTGCTCATGGAGTACTGCAGTCCATCCCAGTCTCCCTTTAACACACTGCCATTTCACACTCTATAAAAATCCTGAGGCCTAATGATCTGTTCCAGTTATGACAACAACATTGTCCAGGCATGGGGCAGCACAGCCAACAATGTGAGCTTATATAAGTCTGGAGTTTTTAAGAAACTGTATTAGAACTTTGTAAACGAAGGTATACTGGGAAACTGTATGCACCATCATCATGCGTTGCTGTCGCAGCAGGCTCAGAACAGTAGGGACGTCCAGCATCTACAACAACAGAGGTTAATGGGTTAAACGTCCAGCTCAGTCTTCCTTTACATCACTATCACCTTCATTTAAAAGCAATAGTAAGCATCAGAAGTCAACTACAGGTTAAGCTTAATTAGACACAAGGACCTTTCCTGCATTCCTGCCAAAATAAGCAATGTGTGCATATACCTCATTATGTTCCAGACAGGCGACCATGATCTCAGAGAGAACGACCACGCCACTGCGCCCCACCCCTGCACTGCAGTGCACGAGCACAGGCGGATTTGTGTTCTTTGGATCGCTGGTGCTGTTGGTGTGTCGCCTCACGGACTGAATCTCCTCCAAATATGCTAGGAGATATTTTTAGAGCGCTTTACACCCCAGTCAATTTTCATTAAGGACAGAAACAAAGCCTGTTCTCTACTTACTCTTAAAAATATGAAACATAAATATAAAATTTTTTACATAATTGCACCTAGATCCTAAGAAACTACTTTTTATAGCATGTATGTACTACAAAAAAAACCCCAAATTTGTTTTAAATTATGAACCTAGTGTCACTGTGGCACATTTGTGGCTCAGCCATGTGAGACTTGTTCAACTTACCCAGAAAACCTTTAAAATCTTCAGGACAGCTGTGGTCAGGCCAGTCTGTGTATTGCAGGTGCCAGACAGTTCGCTCCTGACCTGTCAGTAGGTGTTTAATCTTCAGGCCTGTGGTAGCATAGCAACCGGAATCCGTGCGAAAACGCGTGGTGATCTTAAAGCGTCCGTATGTAACAGTGTTGTGGCGGGAGCCTAGACGGGGCCAGTAACGAAAGCTCTTTTCTCGTCCTCCCTCCTGCAAAGTGTGACATTCAAAATGTCCAAAAATATATACTCAGAAGAATCCGTTCAGGAAAGACATGTTATTTAACTTGACTACGCATACATACAAAAATACACACCTCTTCAGCAGTAACCATTGCAATAATGGCAACCCCTTGTTCCCAAACCATTTGCCAGAAGTCCTGACAGGTGTTAGGGAGGGGAGCCTGAGCTGTAATATAATTCCACTCCTCTCCCCCTACTGTAAGCTGGTAAAAAAAGACAAACGCAACATACTATGACTACACAGTAAGGTTTCAGAGCACCGGAGGGCTGGCACACCTCAGTAAAGCAGGTGACTTACACTAAAACTAAAACCAAAAGCTCAATTATGAGGAGGACAATTACAGGAATCCATAGCAGAACAGGGCAGCTCTCAACATTCTGGTACAAGATTAGAACTTAGTGTACAGATGTGAAGCACCTACTTTGATATGTGAGGCATTGATATATCCTGTGTTGTTCTCTTTAGTGGGCACAAGCTCTACCCTTGTGTCATCATAAGGCAGCACATCCTGAAAGCGGTTTCGCTCTGCATTCTCGGGCAGCTGCGCAATGCTGCACTCACTGCTGGGCCATTTCTTTGGTATTTGCTCATATTCTGTAAACACCAGGCCCTGCTCCAGCTGTTGCTCCAGTAGCTTACACTAAAAAAAAAAAGCACAAACTTTTATACAGAACTATGACTGTGATAATTGGTAAATAAATTTTTCACAAAAGGAAAGAAAACTTAAATATTTAAGTTTAAGTGTCAAAAATCTAAATGTATGTACAGAAACAACACCAACTGCTATTACAAGACCATGTAATGTATTCCTTTCACAGACAAACACAGATCTGGTTTCATGTCAGAACTGATCTGCATTCCTACCCTGTCGTCATTAGAGGCTTTCCCGTGCTCATCTTTGCCCTCATCAGGGACAGGCATTCGGGCAAGTGTCAAGCCGTTGAGAGTCGCCAGCTTCAGCGGGCCCGTCTTCTTCATCTCTGATCGAATGCCTTTCTTCATGCCCTGTTGTGAGGATGGTGGCAGTGTGAGTGAGATTCAGAGAGCCTACTAGAGAGACTTTACTGTGTACAGGCTCTCCCAGGAGTCTGAGGAATGCAGCCAGCCGTGCTTGCTAACACGCTCTACTACATTCTTTACAGGTACGGAATTTACCAACCATCCCCTCCTATTACCAAAAATATCCCAAAACTCTACATTCAAACTAATTAAAAACCTAAAATTGTATGTGATGTTCTGCCATGTATCCGTCACTCTTTTGCACACACACATGTTTGTGTGGCTACACTTGTGAGGACTTTCCACTGACACAATTATTATCGCAGCTAATTAATACTAACCCTAACCACAGTAATGAAAAGGCTTTTTTGGAACTTGCTTTTGTTAAATGTGCCCAGCAAAGGGATATATTTCTATTGGTTAGTGTAAAAATAACACTTAAAACAATATTTTACCTTAAACTCTGCATTGTACAAAAACTCAGTTTAGAACCATGTTACATGTAAAGAGATCACAGTTAGCGATGATAAGAAGCTTACAAGTCCTGTCCAACTGTAAAAAGTAGTTGTGTTTTTCTAAATTCTGTTAAATGTAATCTAAAATGTTATTTAGAATGTTAGTGGAGTGTTCACCGGCCTCAAACGCATTTTAAATTACATCTGTTTTAGGAATACATACTAGATATGTACTTATTCAACTTTATTTATATGCTTTATACTTACAAATTATTAGTGTATTGAACACTTCACGTTCAGTGTGATTACTATTTAGCCGATTATGCTCAGCGGAAATTTCTGGCTGGCCTAAATAAATTTACTCTATTGCGATTTACTCTACTAGCAGATTAGGCTGCAGGTAAATGTAGCTACTGTCAAACTTTAAGCAGTTCAGTATGAAACATGTTACATGTAAACAGTTTTGAATACAAGTTAACCAGAGAAGAGCTTACAGGTGGTGGAAGGCCATCAATGTTTCTTCGAGCAGAGGGCACATCTGAGACGGGCCTTTTTTTGATCATCTCTCTTTTAGGCTTCCATCGACTTTGGTTGCTCAGATCTCCCTCTGAAACCGATGGCATGATGCCATCTGCCTCACTAAATGGATACAGAGATCCCGTTTCATCCTGCTCATGGATACGAGGCTGGGGTTGAAAACCCAGAGGATTGGGGATGACCGGATCCAAACTGGGGCTGAAAGGATAGGCAGGCAGAGGTGCATCCATTAGAGGGATTTCCAGAACACTGACATGTTCCTTGGGAGCTGCTATTGCATCCTGAGACTGGGGTGTATGTCGGCCACTGTCATCCTCAAACTCCTCTTCCTCCCCACTACTATGGACAAGCATTGTGGCATCAGAAAGGGATTTTTTGTGCCCATAGTGCACATCCTCTTTCAAAACCATGTCTTCAGCCTCTGTTCTCTCCTGGAAGATGTCGAGTTCAGAGGCAGAAGCAGAGGCAGGGACAGCAACAGGTGGAGCGAGCTTGGACGTAGTCTCAGACGCAGAAATGGAAACAGTCCTCTCCTTCAGCCTCATGTTTTCCAGACCGTATGTCAAGCCAGCAAGCTCAATTGAGTTGCGCTTGTGTGTGTAAGGACGTCGCGTGGCAGTGGGGATGAGTGGCTCACTCATTTCTTGTAGCGAGTGTGCTACAGGCAGACTATCTTCCTGAAATGTTTGTACAGAGTGGTGTACACGGCGTGTGATCAGGTCAGGGCTGCTGCTGCTTGCGTGAAGGTGACGAGACAGGTCTGGGGTGCTGTTGGCTGGGCGTGGGCGGCTGTAGGGATAAGGTGGAGGTGGACGGTACACCTGAGCCCCCATTATATTGGGTGCTGGGTAAGCATGTGCCTGTGCCAGCTGCACATCAGTGAGCTCAGGGACGCTGACAGCGCCCACCACTGGCCTCCTCTCGCCTGGGTATGGGTATGGCGATGGGCTGTGAAAGCTGTAGTGGAGGTGATACTGAGTTGCTGTTCCTCTGTGCTCACGAATCTCAGGCTGGCTGTACACAAGAGGATCAGGTCGACTGTAGGCATACGAGTTCCCAATGTTGAGGTTCCTCATAGAGTGGCTGTGACGCTCCGGCATGGCTGCCATAGCACTGTGGTTCCTTTGGCGCATGACGCTCTCGTAGTCCGGCGTGGCACGGTATGAAGGTGGGATTAGGACACTGTGGCGCTGAGAGGGCACGTAGTCAGGCCGTGTGATGTCACTGCCTGTGATGCTTGGATTTGAGGACATAGGTGATGGTTGCATGTAGTGTTGTGGGTTGGTGAGAGAGCTGGTGCTGTGGGCGCTGTACACACTGCCATTCCGAATTCTTCCATTGTACTCATGTGGTGAGCGGTCCAGACTGGTCTGAGAGTGGTAGTAGTAACCATTGTGATTGTTCATGTAAAGACTGTCTGTGAGAGAGAAAGTGGCCATCAGGTGTACATTCATAAAATACATACAATATACCCATAGCTAATAAAAAACTCATGGAAAGGTTCTGTTTTACCTTGAGAGGATTTGTAAGGCTCCCGGTAATGGCTATTGTAGTGCAACTGAGGTGGTGGCATCATGTATGTCTGAGGCTTGGGCTTCAACAAGAGGGGAAAAAAAAGGCACCACTGGTCGGATTATGTTCCAAGAGAAATCATATGGCTAATACTCAGCCATAACAGCCATTCTATTTCCATACAAAGATCCAGAAAGGCAAATTACACAGGCCACCATAAACAAGCTGTCCAAATAGGAAACTGTTTAGGTTATGCCTACCATCGAAATTCTTGTGGAGGAGCGCCGTCTAACCGGGTTCACTGGCGTTGGTTCAGCTTGGCTGTCAAAACAGATGAAACCGAGAGTGAAACAAACCAGACCTCACTCCATCAACTCTAATGCTCTCTGGCAATTGAGGGAATGGCTGCATACTCCCAGATTATCTTAGGAATACAGTGTACATTGTGTAGCCATGAAACTTAGCAAAGCAAAGGCTAATTAAAGCTATATTAGAAGAACTTCCTTTCAAAACATGAAATGGAAAGAGTGGGTCTCATCTTGGAAATGCAACTGCACACATCTTTACACTGCACTGAGTACCATTCATGCAAAAATATTTTTGTTAGCAATTGGAAAGAATACTTCTCAAATAGCTGATTTTGCATTAGTTTGTTTGTATTAGAACATGCAGCAGGGATTTTCAGATTTGCATGTGACAAACACTGGAAATTAAATATCTACATGTTTTGGGAAAGGGGAGCGGGAGGAAGGTGTCTTGCTCACCCCTTGTTAGAAGGCAATGAGGGACGAGAGAGCATTGGAAAGCGTGGAAATGATAGAGTGAGAATGGACTTCTGGGAGCTTTCAGAAGGTGGAGCATCAGATTCGTCTCTGGAGATTGGAAAGTGATAAGGATGCAGCAATAAGGAGCAAGACACATACACACCATCTGGCTAAAGGAAGAGCCTGGAATAAATACTTACAGAGTACTTTTGTTGATCTTATAGAATCTGTGCCGTGCTAGGCACATCCTGCACACATATTTGGAAGTCTCCATGTCTTCCTGAAAAAGACAGAACATTTACAAAAACAGTCAGGAATTACAAGCATCTATGAATATGATCTGCCCTACTATACTTATACAAAAGCAGTGGCCAATGTGCTAAAGATACTAGTTACGCCCAGCATTTTATGTGCATTCAAGGATTTTGAGGCACACCTATCTATTAATACACACAGGCATGAACACACAGCTCAAACCACATAACTGTTGGCTCTGAGTAAAGAAAAGCATCTGAAATGCCTGGAATAATGAGTAGAACTTACAGTCTGAAACTGAATGGTGTCTTCTTTGTTGGCCAGCTCCAGGGCAAAAAAAGACTTGTTATGAGTCATATTGTTAATGTCATTCCATCTAAATGGGGAAAAGAAAAAGAATCAGCCATACAAACACCTTTAAATGAATGCACTCAAATCCAGCCTTAACAACATACACATTCACTATATGTGCCATAGTATGTAGATACCTGACCATCACACACATATATGGGCCTTCCCCAATCTGTTGCTAAACAACTGTCATGACAAAGTCCACAGTCATGCTCCAAAAGCTAGAGGAAAGCCTCCCAGAATGTTGGAGGTTGCTAAAGCAGCAAATGAGGGATATAATGGGATGGTCAGCATGCACATACAAGGGCAATGGTCAAGTGTCCACATACTTTTGGACATAATGTCTGCGCATGCATGTATGGATTAAGTTATGCCTGCTTTATCTTTTTCAATAGAAATAATTTTCTACCAGAATCCACCTAACAAATACACACCGGAATAAAAGAGGTGCTCGACCATTTTTGTGTTTAACAAAAATCCCATCCAGACAGGATCCAATGAGTATGTCTGCACCTTGGCTGTCCTGTGTGGTAGTAAATGCAAAAATGTTAGAATACAGTTCTCAGTAGGTGAAGTAATGAGGCACTAAATATGTATACTTGCCAATAATGTCAGAGGAGTATTTAAGCACTGCAATACACAATGATTTCTATTAAATTTTTCTTTTCAATTTTTCTGTAATCAAGACAGGGACAAAAATATACATAAACTGCTTAGGTTATTATTTCAGTCATGATGAAATTTCCAAATTGTCTTTTAATTTACCAAGGCCAAGGCCTTTTAACTTCATGACTGACTACAGCTGGTAGCTTCTCTGTCCAATTTTTATAATGGTTTGTTTGACAGTGCTCATTGAATTGACCAACACACAGCACCAAGGGAAAGTCCAAGGAGCTCACTGCAGATCTGAGAAACATGAACGTACATTTAAACAAGTCAGGAATGTCTCTTGGAACCATTCTAAACAACTGCAGAATACATGATCATCAGTTCCAACAAATGTGTGCAAGTACAAGTTATTGAGAGGTGTAGCCACTTTACCAAAGCGTCACCCTCAGCTGAGAGGAAATTTGATGAATGGTCAGGAACAACCCAAGAACCACTAAAGCACAGGCCTAACATGAAATAGAAGCTGCTGTTTAACAGCGTCAATGTTTGTCATTTGAATCATATACAATCTGTACAGTGCAAAGTGAAACGAAACAACATTTCTCCAGGACCTACATGTGCTACATAAAACAGAGGACTGGGATAAGCAACGCAGAACTAACCAATACAACAAAGAGCACAAGTGCAAACAAGTGCAAGACACTGC
>JAOTRJ010000002.1:15964085-15975143 GCA_028564905.1 Leptodoras praelongus | reverse complement strand
TGGTTCCTGCCCTTGCGCTCAGAGTTGCCGGCTGGGCACCAGCTCCCCCGTGACCCCGTAACTGGGAATAAGCGGTATAGAAATGACTTGACTTGACTTGCAGGGTGTTAATGGCTGTGGTGGCTGGACTGGCATTTTGGGCCTCATCTGTAGCGAGTTCCATTCCAGCTCTGCATATGCACGAGTTCAAGTTCATTCAACACTGATCGGAGAGGCTACGTGGTAATGCTGACACGCTTTCACAACATCTGTGTGAGGCCAAGGAATGCAGACATTGTGTGTGGTTGTCGATATTTCATGGCATGGCAGCAACCGCAACACCTGTTCCCACTGAGTTGGGCATGTGTAAAGAGCAGGGCAAAGTCTGCGAATCTCCTGGGCTTTGGGTGGCTAAAGGCTGAAAAATAATGAGAAAAATCTTTAAGATCAGTTCCTGGGTCTTTGTCAGCTCCCTTTCCTGGGGCTTTTTATTGTCCTTAGGAATTTCTTGGGGGTTAAACTGAAACCCAATAAAATGCCTGTGCATGGGGGTGGAACAGCTGCACTGGAGATAAAAAAAATCTAAGAAAACCTACAAAATAAACACTCTACTGAGAAAGCTGTAGATCCTTTATGCTGACTAAATATAGGAGCAGAGTGAAAAAAAGACCAGCCTCATATTCCATACCAAACTCACCAAAAAAATCCCTGTGTTTCTCTCACCCCTCCTTTAAAATGAGAGGAATACAAATTGGCTGTCAGATTGTCATTGACAATGAAGAACTGGATAACACTGTGCTGACCTTTAACATCTATAACACTGGCACAGTCCTAAGTTACAGGCAATGCTGAAAAGCTACAACAGTAGCTTTTAATTCTACATTTACATTTACAGCATTTGGCAGACACCCTTATCCAGAGTGACTTACATTTATCTGATTTATACAACTGAGCATTTGGGAGTTAAGGGTCTTGCTCAAGGGCCCAACAGTGGCAGCTTGGTGGCGCTGGGGCTTGAACCTCCAACCTTCTATTCAGTAACCCAACACTGTAACCATTGAGGCACCCCTGCCCTATTAATTTGAACAACCTTAAGACCAAAATTAATCAGGAAAAAACAATGTAATCACAAGAATGTCCTGTTCCTTCACTGCTCCAGCACCAGAGTTCCCTCAACACATTCTAGAAAGCTTAGCCATACTGGAGATGCAGTTCATTAAATTCAGAGATAGACTGTATAGAAGCACCAATAAAACGATCCCCACAGCAATAAGGAAACTTGAGGAAGACAGAGTTCTCAGAGTTCAAATCACTCTAATCAAAGAGGAAGCCACTCTCGAAGAAAATCCCTTAAAGCTGAAAATCCAGCAGCTCAGGGATGAGATTGGACACTCGCTCTAAAAGATGTGCACCTAGGAAGATACACAGACATCCCTCCTCATCCAAGAGCAGACACCAACAAGGAGAACCCACTGCTGAAATCCACAGACCAGGCTGACCCCACCTACTGCCAAGGCCATTACATCATCTGAGATTATGCAGACCGGATAGCAACACAACAAAACACAGACCTCTGAGCTACACACAAGCTTTACAAAAACCATGCCCTATTCTGCACTGACTCCACCCACCAAGTCCCAACTCCACCCACCAAAACCACTGCCACAACACCATAACTGGGAGAGACTGCTCACCTTCTCACCACCCTGTATGACAAACTACTCACAAAGGCCTGCTGACTTATGGCTAATGCATCACATAATAACTATTTTATGATGCATAAGTATCAATAAACAAATAAACTATCATAACTATCAAACTACTAATTGAAACTATTTTATAATTATAATAAGTATTAGCTAGGAATAGAAATGTAAAGCTTAGGATAGCAGTGATAATGATCATCGTTTACTGCTGTTACTCTTAAATTGTACTGCACTGTTTTAATTTCAGTTTTTTTTTGTATGGTTTTATTTTTATTACAAGGTATTATCATATGGTATCATAAAAAGATTCAAAACTCCATTACACCAATCAAAACATTTTGGAGAATTGCATATATAGCTCAGATTAAAACAAGTTTTACCATCTAAAACAGTATATATGTGTTGTGTGCAATTTACATCCCTCCACAGGAATCCCCCGATTTTAATGAGGGATCTTTCCTACCCTGAAAGCAGAGCTCTCTCTATTTCAGACTCAGGGAAAAGTCTTAGTATATGGTGACTAAAACACTAGAATTGGTCAAGAAATTTCTTGGATTCCCACAAAAAGAGCTAAACACATAAACATTTTTTGAAAACCCACAAAGGAACATGTTAGATTATGTGCTATCTAGTAACTATGAGAACATTGACACTGGAATGAGTTTAGCTATAGAGTACATTAATTGCATATTTACAGCATTGTTAAGGATCTCTTACATCAAACCAAATTTGATAAATCCCAACCAGACATAAAATTAAGGCCAGACAGGAAGAACTCGATGAAGAATCTGAGATCTCAAGACAACTGTTAATGGAACATGTCATTAAAACACACCAGAATCCCCCAAACTGCACATCTTCCTGTAACACATCTGTTAACTCATTCATTCAATTATGTAAGCTGCTTATCCTACCACTGGGTCGCAGGGGGTGCTGGAGCCCATCCCAGAGCTCACTGGGCCAAAGGCAGGGAAACAAACAGGACAGGTTGCCAGTCCAGTCACACTCACACCTAGGGGCAATTTAGTATCTCCAGTCTGTCAGTCCATGGAGATGTGGGGAGAACACGCAAACTCCAAAAAGAAAAGACCTCTGTTATTGTCCATATATATCCTTATATATTATTTTGCTTTGGCAACATTGTTAAAACAGTCATGCCATGCACAGTCTGAACTAAACTGAAACTAAAACATAGGGAGCTGATTCACCTCTGTTGGAACACGTAATGCAAATTAATTTGTACTGGCAAACAAATGCAAATGATCAAACAGTTTTCAAGTATCTAAACATACTAAACACAGCACTAAACACAGCAAAATAGTGATAGTAAAATTATGTTCATTTATATACATCATACAAACTGATAAATGCTTAAACAACTTACACTACCTTGTAGAGGTTAATGCAAATGTGTTTGCAAATATTATATTGACATTTTTGCATTTTTTTGAGTCATGTCTGAGTTTTATTACAGCTACTACAGTGTGAATTCTTTGATGTGAAAGTGTATTTTAACTGAAAACAACCACTTTGCCTGCAGATTGTGCTATGCACTAAACAGCTATTTATTTGCTTTATTCAATGAAAAAACAGTTTTTATTTCAGTGGAAAGACAGAATTTTAGATATAATAAAATCATTATGATTTATCACCCAGGAAAAGTACTGCACATACATTGTAAAAATGATTTTTAGTGTCAGTAAATATAATTATACAAGTACAATAAGTTAATTGTATAACATTTACATAAAATAATAATCAGTCAATTGGTAATTTTGGGTAAAATTCACACTGTTACCTAAAAACATGGAGAAAAATCTAAAAAAAAAAAAAAAGTGAGTGCAAATTGTTGGTTCATTTTTTAAAATTATGTAGATGTCAATGTACTTTACATTCATCTTTGTGGTAGACATTATTGTATTCCTAAACAAACAAATTGTTAAAGCAATTAACATGAATTCAGTGCAGGGCAGTCCTCTTCTTACTGTTTGTTTGGAAAAGATAAATAACCCCTGAGTGCTGTGATGACTTACTGTTGTTGTGCACTTAGTTTCATTTGATCCCTGTTCAACATTGGATTGTCAGTATCTAGAGTCAACACATGAAGAATATGAAGAATTGTGTTTCAGATCATAGTGATGAACAAACTTACAGTAAATGATATTGTTTGCATTGCATTGGAAAAGAATGTCTGCGTTGAAAAAAGTGACAAAGTTATAAAGGCATTGCATTATTATCACTCAGTAGAGGAGGAAGATAATCTGATTACAGAAACAGCCCTATTTACCTGATGCTGACATGCCATAAAAAGCTTTACGATCTCAGTTTTGGCACTTTCAGTCATTAAGCAATACACTACTGGATCTAATACACTGTTAATTGTTGTGGTTGCGACAAACACCATGTAGCTGTCTCTCAGTTGTTTGGCAATGTTACAATTATTAGTCTCCAACAACCCTCTGAGGAACATGACAACCTGGAAGGGTGTGAATGAAACCATGTATATGAGCAAGAGAAGCAACAGCAGGTTGCGGATCTTGTCCCGCTCAAAGGCTGCGATGGACACACTTTTTTTAAGAGACATCATTATCTGGTGAAAACAGAAAACCATCAAGAACAAAGGGATAAGAAATGACAGTACCACCCGAATTATAGCCACATGGGCTCTCTGTGAGTTCATAGGTATTTTCGCGTCACACAGTCGCATGGAAGAAAATTGCTGCAGTTCCTTGTTGTATGCCAAGAGGCCAGTGTGCAGAGAGATCTCTATGAGCCACACTAACATACTCACTATGGCTGCTGTTCGCACCTGACGCACCCTGGCAAAGTACAGAGGATAGACCACAGCAAGGTAACGGTCCACAGAGATGCAGCAGAGTAGTCCTGATCCCACATAGAAACTGTTGTACATGACCACTGAGATGAGGCTGCAGAGAGTATCATTCACTGTCTGCCGCATAGCTAGCATGATCCATATAGGCAGGGTGATGATATATAACAAGTCCGAAATGGAGAGATGGAACACGTAGACTGCCAGGTTGTTTCCCCGTCGCATTTGCACCCATGCTACATACAATGATAAACAGTTACCTGGAAGTCCAAAGATGAAGAAGAGAGAGTAGGCTGCAGGGTACATGTAGGCATCCACTATGTCATTGTACATACATGAAGAAAAGTTTTCAGTGAGAGATATATTTGTGTCCATGATTGCTGTAAGGAAGTGTCTGTCTGATGTCTGTAAGCACATATGTTTCAGGTAGTGCTCCTGGGGTGAGTAGGTGTTCCAGCCACATGCAAATACTTTAAATGCAAATACAACATTTATCATCATAGGAGTAATCAAAATAATAATTTTTTCCCAAGAAATCTGCCACCTGATATAGAATGTGTTTTTTCCTGGAAATAACAGAGACAAAGAGTAGACAAGGAAACAGACAAGCAACAAAAAAATAACGCTCTATATAAATGAATCACATTGGGAACATTAAACAGTCCCAAGGACTGGCTACTCAAAGGGGAGAAAAGTTAGGGTTTTAGAGGTGCCTATAAGAAACATATGGGATTCTTAAATGGTTAATGTTCTGGGCCACATGCAATCTCAGTTTCTATAGCTGAGTAGATATTCTCAATTTAATTTGCTGTTTTTGAAGATATCTGACTGCTCAGCTACAAACCATAAATCAACATGTAGCTGATTTTGTTACATCTACATTGCTTATAGAGTAGAAGAATTAGATCATCTGTCAGGTGAAGTGCAGAGGCTGTACATGTTTCTTTGTCTATCTATCTACTTGTTTGTTTGCTTGTTGCTATGAAGCTCTTTAAGGCAAACAGGTATCAAACATAAATTCCTTATAGACACTGCAGAAGTGACTTTTATTGTTTTTAATACATAGAGGTTACAAATAAAATAGATTTCATTAGTAAGCAAATATACAAAAAAATTAGCAAACAGCTAAAAAACATATTTTGGAGAACATGTAACATTATAACTTGAAAAGGAACCTTCCATACACGGTAATGTGCAGCAAATTAAATGGGTGGTGCATGGGTCAACACAAGGTCAACATAATCTATTAGAAACAGATTCAAGGACTGCCTAGTATGGTAACTGTTTAGACACAGCTTACAAGTAAACGCTTGAGTATATCCAGGGCACTCAACTTGCTTATATTGATTATATGTGTTTGGGTATAAAACTGACACACACACACACACACACACACACACACACACACACACACACACACACATACATACATATACACACACACAATATGCAAATATTATAGTTCCAGCTACAAGCTACAATACAACTGGTTTTATTTGTTCACTCCTTGGGACATATGTTGATGTAACTGAGAGTTGTAGTGTGGTGGCCACAGATCCAGTGGAGCTCTTTCTTCTTTTATAGATATTGCTGACTTTCCTTTTGAAGTAGTGGCCACTGCATACATAAAGCACTGGGTTAAGACAGCTGTTCAGAAATGCAAAGTATGTGGTGAATTGGGATCCGACATCTATGATATGTTCCCAGAGATCCAAATCCAAGATGTTGAAGTCACATAGTACATCTAGGAAGGTGAAAATATGGAATGGAGCCCAACAAATGAAGAAAAACAGAGTCACAGCAGATACCAGCACAGTAGCCTTCCTGTCGTTTCTGTTTGGTGCATAAACAACGTCCCTTCTTTTGTGAAGGACCCACAAAATATTACTACTACAGAAGACAATTGCTAGGAGTGGAAGGGCAAAGCCTACGAGGTTCAGTTGAAGTTTGTGGGCAAGATTCCAGGAGTTAGAAGGGTAATTAATAATGCAGGCTGCTGTCTGTAAATTTGGGATGTACTGCACTGTCCTGAAAATTGTAGTGGGTATGCCCATGATCACTCCAAAAAGCCAGAGACAAAAGCAAATGGCCTTCGCATTTCCTCTCCTCCTCAGCCATCTTGCTTTCATAATCAGCACCAGTGCAAGGTAGCGGTCTATATTCACCATCACCAGCATGTAAATGCTAGCATACATGTTGACAATAATTGTGAGGTTCACGACCTTACATAGAAACTCTCCGTATGGCCAGTAGAAGTGATTGAGGATGTTCATTGCCCAAAATGGTAAACCGGCCAGCAAGATCAGGTCAGCTAGAGCTAGGTTGCCCAGGTAGATCTCAGGAACACTCCACTTGTCCCTCTGAAAGAAGAACACTAACAACACAAAAGCATTGGCCAGAATCCCGGTCAAACACACAATAAATATGTATGGAGGAACAATAGCATGAATAAGATGCCAGTCTGATGAGTTGAACGTTTCAGGAGGGGAAAATGTGGAATTGTCAAGCTGGATAGTTGTTACAGATTCTCCTTGATCCATTCCTTAAAGATAAAAATGCCATTTTTGAAGAAAACATCATTAAGCAGCATTATATTGAACCTTGTATTCTCATAAAGTGTGAAAAAAATGACTTACCTTTCATGTCAGTTTTTGTCCTTTTTAACCAAATATTTGATTTTCAAATACTTCAATATAATCCACACTGCTGAGATGGAGTGTAGTGGGTAGGGTCTCCTTGATTTCACTCAGTGCAAAGCTCTTCCTGAATGAGCAGGGAGCAAGCATCATTGTGTACATAACTGCATTCCTCCCCACCCACATGTCTTGAGTGGTTAATCTTGTTTACAGTTCAGGCTTCACGCCCTAAATATGCAATCCAAACTGAAAACCCATACATTGTGCATATGTAATAAAGGTTTCTGTTGACCTTTTGTACACCTTTATATATCTACAGTATATGCATATACTGTATATATACATATAATAAACTTGTATAGCTCTGTTATACTCTGTTATACCATTTGCTGGCATGGTTTGAGTCAATTTGTATGATGAAACATTTATATCCTATTGGGAGTGATTTCTTCCAAGATGATAATGCTCCCAGCCACAGTGCACTTTCATGGTTTAATGATGATGAAATTTATGAATGTCCTTAAATCATAAATCTTCCTAAACCTAAACAAACATGTATGAAAGAATTTGGACCAACATTTAGCTGTACTCTTCACCACCATCATCAAAACACCGACTGACGGAATATATTTTAGAAGAATGGTGCTAAATCATCCAGTACAGTTTCAGAGACTTGTAGAATCTTTGTCAAAATGCCAGACACCTTACTAAGACATCTATCTTTTTGTATGTATAAAATAATATGTAATATGTCACACATGGAATTTGTTTGAAAAGCTTTATTTGTAACTCAGTAATAAGAAGGATAAATGCATAATTTTAGGGTCATTTATAACACAAGCTCTTGTTCTGGGAGAAAATAATCAAAAAAGAGCATAAGCATGACAGCTGTAATGGTAATAAAGGTAAGAGCTGCAAATTTAAAAGAGGAAAACTGTAAGTTGGATACAGATTTACACACAGAACAGACATAAATCAAGCCAATTATGTCAAAACAGTGGTAGATGCACAGACAGTAAACAAAGAGAAGCTCAGTTAACCTGTCAACTATCTAACATTCACATAACAGTAGGGGTCACTGTCGATCTACAAACTTCAGGTTCCATTCTTACGCACTCTGTATATCGTACACTGGATTTAATTTTGTGAATAGGATAGACTCCCCAGCCGCCCCAGTTAAGAATTTGTACAAATACTCCTTTAGCCCTTTGCCTGAACTGTTTTCCTACTATCACATAGAGAAAAGGGTTGAGTGAGCTGTTGCTATAACCAATGTAAGTAGAGAGCTGTGTACCTATGTCCAGACAATGTATCCACAGACAACCAGAGATAACATCAAAATAATAAAGTGTGTCCAGGAACATGAAAATCTGAAAAGGCAGCCAGCAGAGAATGAAAACTGACAGGACAACAAGCACCAAAACTGCAGCCTTCCTCTCTGTTTTCACAGCCGAACACCTCCTGACCTGTTTGTCACTCAGAATTGTAATGACATGGTAACTGCAGTAAGAAACAAGGGACACAGGAAGTAGGAAACCCACCACGTTGGCTGTCATGTTATAACGCAGCCTCCAGCCGTCATGAGGGTAAGCCATGTAGCATGCCTCCGCCTCAAGGTCAGGGAAAAACTGCACTGAACGAAATAACAAGGCTGGAAGACTGAGCAAAAAGCCTGTGAGCCAAACTGCCACACAGACAGCCTTGGCATGACTGGTGCCTTTTCGTCTCCCCACAGACATGGGCCTTGTCAGAACTAGGTAGCGGTCCAGACTGACCAGTGTGAGGAACAGCACGCTGCAGTAGTAGTTCATACCAATTATGAGGCTGACCACTTGACACATGGGCTGTCCGAAGTACCAGTTGAACTTGTGAACTATAGTGATGACCCAGAAGGGAAGGCAACTCATCATGAGGAGATCAGCAGCAGCGAGGTTTCCTAGATAGATGTCTGCCACAGAGCGCTGGCCTTTTTGAATGCAGAACACAGCAAGGACAAAGGCATTGCCAAAGGTACCCAGCACACAGATGATAGACATATAGGCCGGCTGTATGGAATAGACCCAATCCCAAGCCTCTGTGTGGTTACATTCCAACACCTCCCAGTCTGAGAGTGCCAGTGATGGACCTGTTGTCATGTTAAAAGTCATTAAAAAAAGGCTGCTCCAGGGAATGGATAGACTAAGAAAAAATCTTTTGTTGTGAATAATATTCACATGTAGATAATAAGAAATAAGAAGAATAAGAAAATGATGTTGTAGTGAGAAGAGAAGCCAAAAAGTCTTTGGAGAGAAGAGCAGAGTGAGGCACTCCCTTTTATTAGAGAGAGGACAAAGACTTGCTTGGTTGCTAATGGAGCAAATGAACTCTTTAAATAAATTATGCTTGATGAACATCAAATGGAAGCAACAGATGGCCGAAATTATCTGCTTGATTTCACACTGGGGTGACTGCCCTGCTCAGAGTGCCATGTACCTTTTACTTTGTGGCAAGACAAATGACTATTTAAGAGGACACATTATGAAAAATTCACTTTTTAAGCTTTTGTGAACATACAGTTGGGTGTCTGGAGTGCCTACCAACCCACAACATTTGAAACATTAAAACAGAGCCACATTATATGCTACCTATTTCAGAAAACAGAAAACAATAATTGGAATGATAACACCCCACCATCTGAATATCTCCACCTGCGAAGGCTTAAGAATCATATTTACAAAGGGGTGGCATTTATTTTTTATTTCTCTTGAGCCACAGATGTGAGCTACATCAGTTGTCTAGCTACAGTGGGCAAATATCTATTAGTGTGTGCTAACCATTTTGAGCCTGATTGCTTCTCCAACCTGGGTCAGTATAACATGGAACTGGCAACTAGAATATAAGAGTAAACTGCAAACATACTGTATATGATTGCACTGCTCTGTTTTCTCCAGCAGCCATGCTATTTGGTGTTTCTACTCAGCAAATCATTACTATTTGCCTGTTTCAGCTTGGCAAGTCAAAAGGGGATTTGGAAGAGTAGCATCATCATAGATTTTTTTAAATATCTTTGTCCATTTTGCATGAATAATACACCCATAGAACTCTATCTAATGTCTTTTTCATGTGGCTCAGCAGTAGCCTCTGCTGTTTCTGCTAATTAAATCAACACACTATTTAATCATGGTTATTGAAAGCATTGCTGTGGTTTGTTTCCACATGATCATAAATCTCTTATCCCACCATATCTGTCTCACAAGGCTATAATACTATTCATTCATGCAGCTTAACAGTACGTTGTTTGCCAAACATGTCAAAGCTAAAATTCCATTCAGTCTATTTACAGATAATCTTTTATGAATCTTTTATGAAATAGATTTTGTGTGATATATTTTATTCTGCACAAATTTAAACTAAATTAAACAGTACTATTTGGGCTTAGTTATATCTGTATTATTGATATAGCTTGAACAATATTCACTATTCTATAAATAATATACATCTTTTACATAATACTGGATACATCTAAATAAAATCAGAATGGTTGGTGATATCAACTTCCTGTTTGTGGCACAAGATGGGTGTTGACTATGGTGGCCATTTTAAAGTCGGCCATTTTGGATCCAACTTTATTTTTTCCAATGGGAAGAGGGTCATGTAACACATCAAACATATTGAGAATTTCACAAGAAAAACAATGGTGTGCTTGGTTTTAACTTTATTAAAAAGTTTAAAAACTTTATTCTTTCATGAGTTATTTACAAGTTGGTATTACAATTTAATTACAAGTTGAGGTATATGGGGTACAATGATAGTGGGGCCATTCTTCATCAATGGAAACCTCAATGCCACCAGATATCTGAAATTGCTACATGATGATGTGTTGCCCTCTTTATGCACTGAAGATGGCATGTTCCCTGAGTTTTTCCAG